>PVIU01025541.1:0-23556 GCA_004026605.1 Ondatra zibethicus
TGTAATTTTACTATGTTAAAATGAAAGCCTTTCTTTTTTGTTTAAACAGAAAAAGGGGAAATGGTGTAGGAGGGTCCTTCTGTATTTGGGTTGCTTTTATTGGTTAATAAAGAATCTGCCTTGGCCTTCTGATAGGGCAGGACTTAGATAGACAGGATAAAGAAAAGAGAATGCTGGGAAGGGGACAGAGCCAGAGAGAGCCGCCCGCCATGAAGCCCGCCAGGTCACACACGCTGAGTCTTTCTGGGTAAGCCACGACTCGTAGTGACACACAGATTATTAGAAATGGGTTAAGCAAATATGTGAGAGGTAGCCAATAAGAGGCTAGAGCTAATGGGTCAGGCAGTATTTCAATGAATACAGTTTCCATGTAATTATTTCGGGTACACACCGGGAGCCGGATGGCACAAGGGGCCCTGCCCTGGGAATGCAGTCCGAGCCCCTCATTACAACATACTGCTATGAATTGCAATAAATATCTAATATGTAGGACATCTGCTCTATGTATGGGGTCGCGACCCATAGGTTGAGAATCACTGGAGGATGACCTGCTCTGGGCTAATCTGGGCTGCATTGTAGATCCTCCCACAAAGCAAATAATAAAGTTTGTTTACCTTTTGACATACATACATGAAAACTTTTTATATTTGAAGGGGATAGAAAGTGACCTAAACTGGGGCAGTATTACTAAGGAAATAGAAAATGGCACATTATTTTCACTTCTTAGTTTTCTTTCTTTTCACGTATGTATGTGTGGTGTGCATGCATATCTGTATGTGTATGGGTGCAAATATATGTATGTAGGTGCATGTGCTCAGGTGTGCATACACACTGAAGGCCAGAGGCTGATATTAGCTGTCTTCTTTGACAGCTCTCCACCTGAGGCAGGGTATACCAAAGCTGACTAGTTGGGGTTGCTGAGATTTCAAACTCCAGTAATTATGCTTACTGACCAAGCCCTTTATCTATTGAACCATGTCCCCAACCCATATATTTATCTTTTACAGAATTCTCCAGGTTGTAAGTTGGCTCCAGAGATTTATTGTCTAGTAATAGCATTGAGATATAGATGGGTAGATATGTCTTTAAGAACAGAATGGTCTAAATGATGAGATAATAGGTTGTGTTTATGGGATTAAAAATGCTACAAGACAAACTGGTAGAAACTTGTCAAAAGCTAAGAGATTTGCTCATTAACCCATAAATGACATTTCATTCTTCAACAATACTAATAAGGCTATAAGTTAAAAGTTGTTTGGGGCTGGAGAGATGGCTCAGTGGTTAAGAGCACTGACTGCTCTTCCAGAGGACCCGGGTTCAATTCCCAGCACACACATGGCAGCTCACAACTGTCTGAAGATCCAGTTGCAGGGGATCTGACACCTTCACACCAATGCACATAAAATAAAAGTTAAACCATAAAAATGTTTTTTAAAAAAAGTTGTTCATTGATATATTGTTTGCAATACAAAAAGAAAAATTAAGAAGCACCTAAATAACATTTGGTGGCTTGAATAAGAAATGTCTTCCATAGTGTATTTGAACACCCTAAATGGTGATGTCCTGGGGTAAGTTATGTAGCCTTTAAATGGGGTTTTTTACATTTGAAAATTGATTAGTTTGGGAATATGAAATTATTTTTTAGACATTTTTGGACTCTATTTTGGTCATCTCTGTTAGCGTAGTTTCTGATTGATGACAGTCTTTCTGGAATTGCTCAAAGTTGTTCTAACACAAAGGTACAAATTGTCAATATCCAGCATCTTAATATATTTGTTATCTTTTTTGTTTTTGTTTTGTTTTATTGAGACAGGGTTTCTCTGTGTAATAGCCTTGGCTGTCCTGGAACTCGCTCTGTAGACTGTAGACCAGGCTGGCCTTGAACTCACAGAGATCTGCCTCCCAAGTGCTGGGATTAAAGGTGTGTGCCACCACCGCCCAGCTACACTTGTTATCTTTAAATGATCTTTCATGCTACTTTGCTCACACATTGTAGAAGGGAATATATGCATATATTTAGTCTGAAGTCTTGATCAATCTACTCCTTGGTGTGAAACAAATGTGGATAGTTTAGCCTATGCAATGCACTTCACTATAGAAAAAAATCAGAGTCATATGTACCCTTTATGATGTGTGCATACATGCACACAATTAAACTTAAAAATCTGCAAGGTAAAAGATGAGGAAATAAACTTTAAAGGCCAATGGGTACAAGAGACTTTCATGGAAAGAAAACTATGGACTGTGCATTGGCTCACCCTGAAAGGCATAAAACTTAATATAGGTGAAACTCATGTATTCCGAATGCAGAAAAGACAAGCTATGGTCAGTAAGGAAAAAAAATCATCTCTTCACACTTACCTCCATATTATGGGTTCCATGTATCTATGAAATTTTTCTCTTCTGTTGCACCCAGTCTTTCTGTTCTCCATATTGGATGATTTCCTGTTGAGCTAACTTTGAATTTAGTGACTTTATAAAGTCTATGCAGGGATTAGATCTAGTCAATAGCACAGACTGAATTTTAACTTTTGGTCTTCTCTCAAGTAAAAAAATCTATGAAACATCAGACAAAACCCCGGACATCTTTGTCTCCATGGAGTTATTTCCTCCTTTCAAGCATGGACATTGCTCCATCACCTGTTGTTTGAAGTTTCTCTTCAGGGTCCAGAATTTGTGGTTGTTCAGAGAGTTTATCTTAGACCGTTCCTTCAAAAGTGGAACCAGAACCCCCTAAGCACAGCTGACCTTTGATGGCATTCTTTGGGAAAACCCTTAGCTAATTTTGTACTTCCATATTTCCTGTTTGGGTTAGTTAGTGTCCTGTTGCCTAGACCATTAGCTTGCCTGTAGACAAGTCGGTAGGGCATTTTCTTAACTGATAATTGATGTGAGTAGGCCCAGCCCACAGCTGAGCAGTGCCACACCTGGGCATGCGCTTCTGAGTTGTATATGAAAGCAGTCGGAGCAAGCCATGGGGAAAAAGTCCCATGAAAGAAAGTCCCATGAAAGGGCAATACTCCTTCAACAGGCTTTAGTTCCTGCCTCCAGGTGGCTGCCTCTGCTTGACTTCCTGCCCTGACTTCCTCCTACGATGGACCATGAATAAACTGGAGTAAACCCTTTCCTCCCCAAGTTGATTTTTGGTCATGGTGTTTTATCATAGCAATAGAAATCCCAACTTTGACAAACATTGAACAAAATTCCATCACCAAGTGTTCCATAGCTTATTTATTCATCTACTGAAGGGCAGCCTGGTTGCTCCCAAACTTGGGCAATTGTGCACATAGCTGCTGTAAGCACCTGTGTGGGAGTTTTTAATGTTAACACATTTTCTTCCCTTTTGTGGGTAAATATCAAGGAGCTGGATCATTGAGCAAAAGTGTGTATAGTTTTGCAAGGAACTGCCAAACTGTCTCTCTAAGTAATCTTACCATTTTGCGTTCTCACCAGCTTCAAGTGTGTATTTCCCTTCTTAGTATTTGGTGTTGTTTAGTGTTTTGAGCATTAGCAGTTTGTTCTAACACCTCCTAGGTTTTCTTTTTCAAGAGCTATAACAGATGATAGAGAAATATATATAATGGCCGAACTGTCTCTTCTTGTTACTCATATATTAGTGAAGCACCCTGGCCATGGTACAGAACTTTTAACTTGATCTCCTCTTCAACAACCCCTACACTTCAGATCCCATTCCCTGCTGACAGAAATAAGGAAGGTTTCTGTTTCTTGCTCACATCAGTCGTGATGTTACTTGTGACTCGGGTTCCCAAGGATACAAAGCATGCATGACCTATTCTTTAACACCTGAACTCCTGCTCTGCTCTGTGTTCAAATTGCTTGGAGCTCCGTATCTTGTGAACTGAAGTGTGAGTTCCTGCCTAACACAAGCCACATGGACGTACACTAGGCTGACATCATGGCACACATAAAAATCACCACATGAGTTAGACGACCTGAATCGCTCCTGTTCGGTGACTGTGACAGTACTACTATGACACAAGTCCTCCCTCCGATAACTCCTCGCTGCACACCCTGTCACTAATCTGTGAAAACTGAGATGGATTCCATGTTTACCAGTTCCTTCAGGGCTCTGTGTGCCTCAGGAGAAAATCCAATAAATTTGATTGGCCCTGGAAATTTTTACCACCCTACACAGTTCCCAAAGAGTACAGGACAGAACACCCAGCATCTTGCATGTTGTCTTGTATACAGTAGACACTAAATTGAAGCATATTTACTTCATTTAGTTAGCAAGAAGTAAAAGTTTTTTGAAGGAAAAAAGAATTATTTCTTATCCCTTAAAATAGTAGATAGAAAATAGACACCCCCCCCCCCGAGAGATCTTCAAATTCCAATTTTTGGAACTGGCTAATAAGTTATAATTTGTAACCAAAAGGATTTTGCTAATACAGTTAAGGGTATACATCTTGAGATTGTGAGACTCTTCTGGATTATACAGAGCCAGTATAACCACCTGAGACCTTAAAGTAGGAAGCCTTTCCTGATGGTTTAAAGAGAGGAAAGACAGAAGGAAAGGAGAAAGATTTGAAAGGTGAGAATGACACCTCATGCTAGTACTAAGCTCACAGATTAAAGAAGGGCACCACAAAAAAGGAGTGCAGGTATTGGTGGAACACTGGGCTCACCACGCCATGAAGGTTATCCTGTAGCGATGATAGGTGGGATCTACCAACCCTTCCTATGATCCAGGACTGTCTCCTTCCCTAGAGAAAAGAACACTGTAACACTAACTTCAGTCAAGTGAAACCCGAGTCAGAATTCTGACATGCAGAACTTTAAGGTAATAGTCACGTGGAGATCTGTTAAACTTGTGGTAATTTATTACTGCGGCAATGAAAATCTAATACAGATAAATTGAGGGAGAAAGAAGACATTGCTTGCCTTTTTCTGGGAAGATAGGAAAGAAATAGCTACTCTCTAAAGAACCAACGGACTGAAGAGAGGAACCTGTCTAAGCCCAGCATTGTTGTTGTTCTACTCTTTCACTCTTTGGGGGGCCATCAGCCAGCTCCCAGATAAACACATGGAGACTTACTCTTTCTTATGAATGCCTCTCCTTAGGTTGGCTTCTTTCTAGTCAACTTTTCTTAAATTAAATTATACCATCTACCTTTTGCCTCTGGGCTTTTACATTTCTCTATTTTATCTTCCTTTCTTTCCTTCTTACTCCATGGCTGGGTATGTGGCTGGATGGCCCTGACATCCTCCTCTCCTTCTTCTCTCATCTTATTTCTTCTCTCTGCCTGCCATCCCCGTCTATTTCTCTCTCCTGCCTAGCTATTGGCTGTTCAGCTCTTAATTAGGTCAATCAGGTGTTTTAGACAGGTGAAGTAACTCAGTTTCACAGCGTTAGACAAATGTAACATAAAAGAATGCAACACACCTCTTGATCATTAAACAAATATCCCAGAGCATAAACGAGTTGAACACAAATTAATATCCCACAACACAGCATGCTGAACCAATATATTTATTTGGGTTCTTAGAGGAGTGTGGATGACCCTTGGGTAGATACAGCCCCAGGAATTCCTACCCCATGTGTGGATAACTCAGATTACACCACCTCTTAAAAGTCCCAAAGCCAAGTCAAATTGCAACTCTTATACACTTTACCACTCCCCCAAATCATATGCAGCCTGAAAAGGAGGGATGGTGACTGAAATTAGGGTCTGGTGCCTGCTCCGGTCTTCCAAGAGGGAATGCCTCATTACCATAGACCTAGCTAGCTATTAACTGTATTAGTCTGCTTATTTGACTGCTGTGGGTCAGACTTTTATGTAAAGTCACACAACAATTCCACTTCATGATGGCGATGGCCATGCCAAACCTGGCAGAAATAACCAACCTAGCAAGAGAAGGAACACTTCCCTGATATTTTTGAAAATGTCTAGGCCAAAGCCAGACACACTTCCTAGATTAGTTGGTTTTCTGGGAAACTACTATGTCTGTCCTCCAGTCTCACTTTGTTTGGATTACTACATGTCAGTTCTATGCATAGAAAAGTCAAAATTGGCCTGTGATCAAGGGAGAAAGAAAGATGAGATTTCTAAAAGATTTTTATCACAAACAAGAGACCAAGGCATAGGATATGGTCTCACCTTCTCAGAGTTCTGATCCTGGGTCATGGGAGTCTTTCCCTTTGAGCTGTTAGTAATGGTAATCCTAACCTGAAATAGGATTATGATGAAGAAAATAACAGGATCAGTGGCTCAGTCTCCCAAGGTTTCTGATGTCCCATGGTGCCAGTCATACAAAGCCATTTGGAAATGAGAGTAAATGGGACACTTCCTGAACATGTGCCTCATTGTTTGGAAACTAGGTTGGCTTCCTCAACTACAACCATGCCAAGTAGTCACTGTATAATCTCTAAGGACATGCTATAAATTGATTTCTTTTAACACAAGCAACTTCTTAGTACACATTTATACTAAGAGCAAAAAAGGTCAATGACTTATATTCCACCATTAAGTGGCATTGGCCACCCATGAAAAGGAAGACAGGAAGACATGATTTTCATTGATACAGTAATAAATAGAACAAATAAAACAGATTTCCACGTGACTATTATCTTAAAGGTCTGCATGTCAGAATTCTAACTTGGGTTATACTTGACTGAAGTTAGTGTCACAGCATTCTTTTCTCTAGGGAAGGAGACAGTTCCTGGATTACTTAAAGGCTGGTAGAATTCCTCGCATCATGGCTGCAGGATAGCCTTCACACTGTTGTTAGGACAGGGCTAGAGGATTGTAGCCCTGCCTAGGTTCCAGCACTAACTCTCTGCTTCTACTGAGAAAAAAATCAGGCAGTCACGTCAAGCTCCTTCCGTCTTGGAGCCCCTCTACCACGCCTTCCTCATCATAATGGACTGTATCCTCTCAAGGCATGAACAAAGAGAATTTTTTCCATAAATTGAAAAATCCCTTAAGGTGTTTTCTAGTATAAGAAAGACCATTATCAATTTTTAGTTGTAACGGGAGTCCTAGAAAGGAGGAAGTATATAATAAATGGAGTCTGAGGTTGTTCCACCCCTGTGAGCAGAAGCAACAATCATTATAAAAGATATCACCTGTTGCATTAATGTATCTTAAATGTCCAAATGCAGAGGTATGAGTAAATGGGGTTAAATTTAAACCCCCCCCAAAAAACAAAAAAAGTAAGCCTTTTGAAGAGCTGTCTATGAAACATTAAAAACAATCTCTATAGGATATTTAGGTAAGAGTCATTGAACAGCTTCAAAATATCTTAAAGGTAGATTTATTTACTTACTTACTCATTTATTTATTTGGTTTTTCAAGACAGGGTTTCTCTGTAGCTTTGGAGTCTGTCTTGGAACTAGCTCTTGTAGACCAGGCTGGCCTCCAACTCACAGATTCCCTTCCTCTGCCTCCCGAGTGCTGGAATTAAAGGTGTGTACCACCACCACATTTCTGTGGGCTCTTTACCAGTAAATTGTTTAAGACGTGCCCTTTCCATTATTATCAAGCCTACAATTTCTTGTAAATAAGGAATTACAGATCATTGCAGAGAATTATGTCAAGCAAAAATTTCTATAATGCTGTTACCTGCTTGTTGTAGGAGGCTGCTTGTTCATTCCTGGCTGCCCAGACCATGAAATAATCACTCAGAAACTGTATTAATTAAATCACTGCTTGGCCAATCACTTAAGCGTATTGCTAGCTAGCTCTTATATTTTTGGTTAACCATTTCTACTATTTTATATTTTACCACAAGGCTCATGGCCTACCAGCAAGGTTGTAGCTGGAGGCTCTTGTCTTTCCCCTCTGGCAGCTCCATGGTGTCTCCCTGACCCCGCCTTTTCTCCCAGCATTCAGTTTAGTTTTTTCCCACCTAGCTCTGTTCCCCGTTAGCTCTGCTATAGGCACAAAGCAGTTTCTTTATTAATCAATGGTAATCACAGCATACAAAGGGGAATCTCACATCACCTCTCCTTTTCTGTCTAAATAACAAGGAAGGTTTTAACTTTAACATAGTAAAATTACACATACAAAACAGGTATCAAGCAAGAATTACAGCTATAATATTTATATCTATATTATCTTTTATCATAACTATGGAAAACAATAATTATAACTCTCTATTCTTCAACTCCATCAAAGACCCCAGAAGAATATAATATTACCTAAGTTAACAGGAAGTACATTATAAGCAACTTCCAAAACTCTAGAATTGACAGAGACATCTCGCTGCCTGGCCAGTCACCCAAAGTTCTTCATTAACGTTGCAAGCTCCCATCTTCAGTCTACTGGCCCATAGTATCCAGCAGACTTTTCCACATAGCAGAAAATTTCAAAGACAGTTCCACCTATATTGGAAGTTTGTCAGTCACTTTCTTCTGTTTCCTGCAGAATGTCTGGCAGACTCTTTTGTTCTTTCATGAAGCAGGAACCCCAAAGGACGGTCTCACCTTTAGGCAAGTTCAGCAGTCATTTTTCTGTGGGCCCTGCATATCCAGTTCATAGAGCATAATGTCAAGCAGTCCAGGCAAGAGCAGTTTCTTGCCCAAATGGCTAACCAACTTCATAAGGAGCCTCTTCGATGTCCATTATCCTCTTGAAGTAGAATTGTGCTGCCAGGAGCAGATGTGTCTCATTGTTATAAAAAGTCTCAAGCTCCTAAAACATTTTAAATGCCATATTATGAAGGTCTCTGAAAGATTTGAAGAATACATACCTAACTGAAATATATCTCTATATATCTAGAAAACCTAACTGACATGACTGCAAATTTGACTATTATAGATGATTATCTATTAACCTATATTTCTTAATTATACATTACATTTTTAAATGAGCCATACAAACTCAATACCTTAATCAAGAGCATATATATGCTTAATCAATACATATATAATAAAATTGACCTTAAATTTGCATCAATAAACCAAGATCCATACCAAGGCAAATCTCTATAGCATATCCCCCCCTTAAATGTAAACAAACATTTATAAACAATATTTGTGAATTTGAGTGTAGTTCTCTTCAAACTTCTTCCTGCTCTTTTTGGGCAAAGTAATTTTTGTGGGGTGTTCATGGTGACCATTTGAGTGGTCTTGGTCCATCATATCATATTAGTCTGGAAGAAATCCATAGATTCTTATCTTCTGTGGAAACAAAAGAAGAATGTAATATATCTTTTCCAATGTAACATATCCTTAGACCCAAATTTTGAAGTCATGATACCTTTAAAATATCTATGCTGGTTTGGCTTAGCAGCCCATACAATGAAATGTCTCTCTGTACTTAGCTCCTTCACAGTCAAAAAATTCAAAGAAAACACAATAATATGCATAATCCAGACTCTCTGTATTTTCCATCTTTACATGGCTTATTTTTCTTGCTCTTTTTAATCTATGACTGTCTGTACTCTGTTTCTTTAAAGATTTTGGTTTTTTTAATAATTTACTTCTTTTTATAACTCTCTATACTCTTTTTCTTTTCTCTCCCAATCCTATGTACATTTATCCAACACTGTGACCCATTTAGAGGCCTTTTCCATCTGAATTTGTCTTTATTGTGTATCTGTAATCCTTTTCTGACCAGGACTGCTTCTTAAAATGCTAAATGCTTCTAAAAACCTAAGCAGCAGCATTGCTAGGGAAAATACAGTGTTGCCTGCTTGGTCTGCCCAGTCCAACATGGTGGAAGTTCAGTCACTGCCTCTGAGACTGCCAGGTGGGAGTCACGCTCATCACCTCAACTCTGAGAAGAAGAGTGTAGTACATAAACCCTTTTTATCTGAGTAATAACTAAATCTGCCATTTGCAGCTTGGGAATATCTCTGTGTATGGTGGCAGGAATCCACCATGCTCTCCTGCTTGTGCATGCCTAATAGACCTGATTCCATTGCCTGCCCAGACATGGTCTTAGTTACTTTCCTCCTGACCCCAGTGAGCATACAAACACCTAGGCCCACAAATGCTATTCAAGTGCTCAGCCTCCTGAAAGACCAGAGTGGTTTGTGCTGCCCTTTTGAAACCACATAGGTTTTTTTTTTTGGTTGGTTTTGTGTGTGTGTGTGTGTGTGTGTGTGTGTGTGTGTGTGTGTGTGTGTGTGTGTAGAATGCCTTTCCAAGCCCTTTTGGGTTTTATGTAGATTTAACTAGAACACATTGGAGTGCCAATTTGTTGTGGGAGGCTGCTTGTTCATTCTTGGCTGCCCAGACCATGAAATAATCACTCAGAAACTGTTTTAATTAAATCACTGCTTGGCCAATCACTTAAGTGTATTGCTAGCTAGCTCTTATATTTTTGGTTAACCTATTTCTATTATTTTATATTTTACCACAAGGCTCATGGCCTACAGGCAAGGTTCTGGCTGGCAGCTCATGTGTTTCCCCTCTATGGTCAACAGAGCAACAATCACAGAGAGGAAAGAAAGCAGTTCAGTTCAACACAACTAAGTAGCCAGTGTTGTTTCAAATTTTGGGAACCTGACTTCAAGAAATTTATTTTAGGCACAATTTGGTTAAACTTTCCTGATAATAATTAACTCAATCCCATGTGCAAGGTAAAACATACATAAATCACCTTGAGGAACAAAGTAAACTAAATAAAGATCCCATGTGGACTACATTGAAACTCTTTGTAAAGTACCTATGACACCTTCCATATAGATGGGTTCTTTAGATTGACAGAAAAGTAAACTTACGATAATGGTCTCATGGAGAATCCAGTGTGGTGTGCATTACACAGATAGCATGAAAGTAACCAGGCTACTAACCAGGTCCACTCCCAGTCCTCTGGGCAGGTAACAGGTTATGTATTCCTGCCTTTGAAGGAATCACCTTGTATGGTTAACATTCCATGTTCACCTAGTACTATTCTTTGAGCACACAGACTTCATGCCTCTTACATATGGGCAGTCTTACATGTCAGGCTCATGAGGATTCAGAGGGGAATAAACACTCTTTGGAATCAGGTAGAAGTCATTCATGATATATTATGGCAAAGAATATAGCTCTATTCTGCCTCTGGACTGAAAATTTGAATGAGGCTGAATTCACAAGTAACAGACTAAACTGCTTAGCAGAAGAAATTCCAAGCCAACATAGGACCCAGGCTTCAGGAAGATTGCTGTTTACAGCTGTTAAGCAGACTTACAGTGAGAGAGAGGAGAAGGCCAGAGTTTAGGCTAATTGAACTTAAGGTGAATACACAAATGACAGATGGGAAAGTATCTTGAGACCCCAAAATCAGCCCATATGTCAGAAAATCAATCAAAGCCAAAACATGGCATTTGATTTCATTTGACTTAAAAATCATGAATTCTGGAGTTCACAAAGCTATGAAATATATCACTAGCCATTCATTAACTTAATTGCAGAGATCATGTCTGATATGGGGTTATAACATTTGACTAGGTTATTATCCTAGAACTTGAAGACTGTGTTTGCTACCAAGCTCAACTCTTCACTAGAACCTTCAGACATCGAGTGAGCAAAACAGAATAAAAAGTTCCACACTTCTATCTGTGCCCTCTGTGACTTTAATCCTTGTGTCAGATTCTACTCAGCCCTGCGTGTATCAGTTGAACTATTTTGTCCCCTGGTTCATTTGACCTGGCATGGGCATCATCTACCCTTTCTGCATGCTTTCTCAACAGTTCTAAAGCTTGGCAACATCTCATCATTATCATAAGGGCCGTACTGAACAGTGAAGCCAGGATATTTATTTATGTAAGATAACTCAGAAGTTCCTCGGAAAAGCCCGTCAGTTAGCCCACCAGTGCAAGGCCACGATGTTTACTCCTGAGAAGAAGATATCTTTCTTCAGAAAGTCCTGGAAAGTGAGAGACATCTACTGTCCCCTGCCCTTTGCTGAACGTCTGATCTCTTCTGTTAGCGATGCAAAGTCCTGCAAAAAGATAACTTTGCCTATGTCATGTGCTGCATATTTCTACTCTTTTCACTTCATAATGGAAACCCTCCATTTGAAAACAAATGACCAAAGCTGGACAAAAGGAAACACATACTGAACAAACCCTTGAAAATGACACTAACTTACAGTGGCAGAAGCAGAATGTATTGGTGGGGGATGAGGCTTAGAGAATGTGCAAGGAAGAAAGGATAGATTAAGAAAACAGCACATGAGAACTTTCGGGGTAGTAGATATACTTATTATCTTTCTGTCACGTTGTTCATGCCTGTTAACATGTCAAAGGAGAAAAAAGCTAGAAGGAAGAAAGGAAGGGAGGAATATTCTAGTTCTCCTTTGGAATTTAGATTTAGAAATCATAAAGGAGACTGCAGATACATGAAGAATATATGGGCTCAAAAACGCAACCCGAGGTCAACCACATTGACAATTTTAAGTAAGGTACCAATGTATTACCATCTCCCTAACACTTTTCATCTCTACTACTGGTTGCTGCCTTCTCATGCCAGAATTCCTTCCCAAGCTACAATTAACCTAATTTTCGTCTTTCTTCTTCAAAAATCTCCAAGTAGTTAGTTTTCTTAACCCCAATTCTTTGTTTGTTTGTTTTTTGTTTATTTGTTTTTTAAGACAGAGCCTCATGGGGCTGGAGAAATGTCTCAGTGGTTAGGAGCACTGGCTGCTCTTCCAGAGGTCCTGAGTTCAATTCCCAGCAACCACATGGTGGCTCACAAGCATCTGTAATGAGATCTGGCGCCCTCTTCTGGAGTGTGGGCATACATGGAGGCAGAATGTTGTATACATAAGAAATAAATAAATCTTTAAAAGAAAAAAAAAAAAGACAGAGCCTCACTATGTAACCCTGGCTGTCCTGGAACTCATGTAGACCAGACTGGCCTCAAACTCACAGAGATCTACCTATCTCTGCCTTCCAAGTGCTGTGATTAAAGGTATGTACCACCAGGCCTGGCTTTATTTTGCCCTCTTCATCCTTAAACACATTCCACATTCCAAAATTAATTTTCCTGAAATAAAATTTTAGCACAGCATTTGTGTATTTATGAATGCTTAATATTTATCCCTTGTTTATAGGAAAAGAGAGCTCTGACTCCTTCCATCAACTAATTAAATATCTAGCATGACTTAGAAACAGTCTCTTGAGACTTGTGGACTGGACAGCAATTCCTGGACATGATATCTCCTTAGAAAACGTACGCTGTAGCGGGCTGAGGGATGCAAGGGCAGAGGGGCGAGGAACCAAAAGTTGTCAGTGTGCATAGGAAACACTTTGCATGGCCTAACCTTCTCACTTTTATTGCTCTGTTAGTCACTGCAACTATTTTTTGATTGCTATGGTAATTGACTTCAAAGAAGCCTTCTTTTGGAATCATCACACATTGTCTCACTAAAAACCACCGTTATTTTTCTTGTTATTGACAGCTATGGAAACATTTACTTCCAAGAAGACATGGTGATCTCTGAACTTTCCAAATGAGGGCTCTTCTGGTATGAAGAGGAAACAGATGGGCAAGATCACCAATAACCATAAAAAACTGTGTCCAAGATGTGGCTTAAAGTCAAATTGATGGCATAAGAACAGACAGGAGGACCAATGGAACCAAATAGAAGACCCGGATATCAATCCACACATCTTCAAACACCTGATTTTTGACAAAGGAGCAAAAAATATCAAATGGAAAAAAGAAAGCATATTTAACAAGTGGTGCTGGAATAACTGGATATCAACATGTAGAAAAATGAAAATAGACCCATATCTATCACCATGCACAAAACTCAAGTCCAAATGGACCAAACACCTCAATATAAAGCCAGCCACACTGAACCTTATAGAAGAGAAAGTGGGAAATACACTTGAATGCACTGGCACTGGAGACCACTTCCTAAATATAACTCCAGCAGCATAGACACTGAGAGAAACAATTAATAAATGGGACCTCCTGAAACTGAAAAGCTTCTGTAAAGCAAAGGACATGATCAACAAGACAAAACAACGGCCTACAGAATGGGAAAATATCTTCACTAACCCCACATCAGACAGAGGTCTGATCTCCAAAATATACAAAGAATTCAAAAAATTGGTCACCAAAAGAACACATAATCTAATAAAAAAAATGGAGTACAGACCTAAACAGAGAACTCTCAACAGAGGAATCTAAAATGACTGAAAGACAGTTAAGGAAATGTTCAGCATCCTTAGTCATCAGAGAAATGCAAATCAAAACAACTCTGAGATTCCATCTTACACCTGTAAGAATGGCCAAGATCAAAAACACTGATGACAACTTATGCTGGAGAGGTTGTGGGGAAAAGGGAACACTTCTGCATTGCTGGTGGGACTGCAAGCTGGTACAACCCCTATGGATGTCAGTGTGGCGATTTCTCAGAAAATTAGGAAACCTTCATCAACACCCAGTAATAACACTTTTGGGTATATATCCAAAGGATGCTCAATCGTGCCACAAGGACATGTGCTCAACTATGTTCATAGCAGCTTTGTTTGTCATAGCCAGAACCTGGAAACAACCTAAATGCCCCTCGACCAAAGAATGGATCAGGAAAATGTGGTACATTTGCACAATGGAGTACTACATAGCAGAAAAAATAACATTTTGAATTTTGCAGGAAAATGCATGGAACTAGAAAACATTATTTTGAGTGAGGTAACCCAGACACAGAAAGACAATTATCACATGTACTCACTCATAGGTGGTTTTTAAACATAAAGCAAAGAAAACCAGCCTACATACCACAATCCCAGAGAATTTAGACAACAATGAGGACCCTAAGAGAGACTTACATAGATCTAATGTACATGGGTAGTAGAAACTAGAAAAAGACAAATTAGGAGCATGGGGACTTTGGGGGAGGGTTAAAGGAGGTAAGGGAGAGGCAGGGAGTAGAGCAGAGAAAAATGTAGAGCTCAATAAAAATCAATTTTAAAAAAGTCAAATTGAAATTAACTGGATAGAGATACAATTAGTGGAAGAGCATACCAAGGAAGAAAGCAAAGAATGCAAAACTCCAGATGGAAAATGGCAATAGTGCATGATCGAAGCCAAGAAGACAAAGGGGATTTGGACAGTGACGTGGAAGCCTAGAGGAGGAAGAAATTGGCTCACTGGTTAGCCCCCTGATATACTTTGGATGGAGCAGCAGAAAAGTCTTTCATTTGGTCATTAAATATGGATTGAGAGCATTTTATGTACAAAGACGTGGAGATAGACGTGAGTGAGTCACAGGCATGAATACCATTAGGTGAGTCAGATGGGCCGTTCGAGGGCCCAAAAGAATGTCAGTTGCTTGCAGTGCCTTGAGTGGTATATGGTGAGATAAGAATTATAAGCAGATCCAGATAATGTAGTCCCTTATAGGCCACAATATGAAATTGGAATAGGAAATTGGATTTTATTTCCAGAATATTTGATAATATATATATAATTTCCTATTATATATCAGAATATTTGATAAATTATATATAATAGTAAATTGGATCTTATTTCCAGAATATTTGCTAAATTATATATATATGTATATATGTGTATATATATATTAGAGTTTTTTGTTTTACGTGCATGTATGTTATATGTACCACATGCATATCTCAGAAGAAGAGGTCAGAGTCCCTGGAACTGGAGTTATAGAAGGTTGTGAGCACTACAATTCAAACCTGAGCCCTTCTAAAAGAGCAACAAGCGTCCTAAACTGCAGAGCCATCTCTTCAGAGGTAGAGATGTCATTATGTAGTTATGGCCAGGCACAGGGGCACATGCTTGGTGGAATCAATCAATCTATCACTCAGGGACAGAGGTAGAAACATCACTATAAAGTTGAGCCCAGCCTAGGGTAAATAGCAAATCCTGGGCCAGTCAGGGCTATAGAGTGAGGCTGTGTTTCAGTGAAACAAATCCGTACAAACAGTTCTGGAAAATTCATTATATATAGGAAAGAGTAGTTAAAAAATTGTGGATTGTTAGTAGGTCCAACGTGCTTGAACTAGGATTGTAACCATATACATAAATTGAAATGGCTCATATTTAAGATATAATTTTACATGTAGAACTAGGTATTAACAAGGGAGTATTAAGCAAACATGCTTCTAATCATATATGAGAGTATGCAAAAGGGCTATTAACAATGCTTCATACGTCTGCGCCTGAGCAACTGAAGGAATGGCTGCTATGTATGGAGACAGAAGAAGGAAAGAGCAAGAAAAGGAGCTACAAGCTTGGATTGCAAAATTAATTTTGAGATCTAATTAATAGATCTCCTCGTGAAGATTTCCATCAGGAGGTTGTGTATAAGTGATGCTAAGTAAAAAGATCAGGGGAAAGATGTTAAGCTGAGAGCTGTTATCACAGGCACTGTAGGTAAAGCAGGGTGAAGATAAGCTACCCAAAGCAGGTAAAGAAGAAATGAAGGGGCTGGGGGCTGCAGCTCAATGGTCAGATGCATCCTAGCACTCACGGGCATTAAGGTTGATACCCACCAAAGAAATCCCAAGAATTCAGGGGTGCATTTAGAGTTAACGCGAGAAAAAAAAAAAAAAGGCCGAAGAAGTTGAGATTGAGAAGCTGGTGAAGCAAAAAATGAAAACCAGGAAACCAGGAAGAGACATCACAGAAGACAAGAGTAGACAGGGCTCCAAAGAAACAGTCATTGACTCCTGAATGGTTCCATGATGTAAGTCCAGAAATAATCATGGGATTTGGGAATACAAAGGTCTCTTCAGTGTGCATTTTGGGCGGAGTTATGAGACAGAGCTCAATTTGAAGGTCAAGTAAATCATGAAAAATTAGAAAATATAAGTTGCAAATTCTTTAAAGGTAGGGGTGTATATGTGTGAGAGGAGACAGAGAGACAGAGAGAGACAGACAGACAGACACACACACGTATAGACACACAGAGACAGGGAGGCAGAAAAAGACACACAGAAAGACACAGAATTTTGCATGACATATTTTTCTAAGAGAAAGCAAGCTCCTTTGGGAATGGGTACAGTCACGTCTGCTTTGCCTTATTCTACTGCGTCATCTGGTGTTCAGCTCTTCTCTTTAGTATGCTGTCAGTTGCCAAAGGCCAGGACGATGGACGGGTGTGAAAGGCTTGTGGCTTGCCAATGAGATTCCAACTGATAGCAGACACAAGACAAAATGGAGAGAAGAGGATTTGATTTTTATACTAACTTTGATCCCAAAGAGATGGAACAAACAAGACACTGGATGAGTGCCTAGAAATTGGTGGAGATTACTGGCTTGAAAGTTTAGCATGGGATCAAGGACGTTTTTGGTGTTTTCCCAGTTCTCACTAATCTTTTAAAAACTGCTTCCCATTCAACACAGAAAACTTGAAGCATTTAGAAAGTCCAAGTTCCATTAGGGTTCTTGGAATTAACTATTGCTGGCTATAATAAGAAAACTGCTATTGTACTGGCAGGTCCAGACGGGGACTTGCTTCAAGGAGACACTTTCCACATCAATCAGACAACAGTCTTTGGTGACTAAGATGGTAAGACAAAGGGTATTAGCTCATTCCTTTGTGTGTTAGAGTTACCTTTTGACCTTTTGTTCTTGAAATGGCCAGACTCCTATACTCAGTGAGGGCCGACTCAGAGAAATTTCACTGTTTACTTTTACAAGTCATGGTGGTAACTGACACAGGAAATACCCTGAACTGAAAAATGAGAGTTGGACATTTTCAGATAGGATTCCTTTGCCAGAATGACTACAACAGAAATGTCATGCAAGTGAAATGAATTTGTTGGGCTCCTTGCCCCCATGTTTTCTGTCTTCTCCTTCCATGGACACCAGGAACATTGTGGTCCCTGGATCAACTGTAAGGTGTGTGTGGGGGGGTATCTGAGACATTACCTTATATGAAATTGTTAGTAACTAAATATAATTGTGTTTGCTGATGAGACCCAAGAGCAGAACATTGTTTGGCTCCACAGCAGGCTCTTTCTGTGTGACATCTCCGCTGCGGTGGGGAAGGGGCTGGTGGTATATGAACAGGGAGTTTCTGGGCTCCTGTTCCATCTACACATCCTCTTCTATCACAGTAACTCTCAATGCTTACTTTTGAGGCTATTCACTCATGATGTCAGACTGCAGATTAAAAGTTGCTTTGAAAACCATCAACTGATATTACACTAGTTTTTCTTAAAAGTACAAGCAAAAGAAGCTTGCAGTTGACCGCTATTGAATTAAGGCTCTCTGTTGACACTATCTGTTCGATAAGCATTTACGAAGCATCTCTTCTACACATGAATTGGAAACTGGACCTTAGTATATGTTTAGCCTGCGATTTCACGTAATCCTCATAGGAAACCTATGAGTTTAGTTTTATGATCTAATAAATGCTAGGTCCAGGTAGATATTCAGAGCCTGTTACAGAAAAGTTCAAGGCCGTGCCATGACTAAGGGGCAGAACCAAGTGTCAGAAATGTGGTTTCACTCCAAAGCCTGTGCTGCTGCTGGATGCCACTTCCTCAGGTGAAAGCTGGGCAGTCCAGGAAAGAGAAGGACCATGAAACCAAGGGAAGGCTTTCCGTGGAAGGGAAATGTTCAAAATAGCTGTCTGAGTTACCAGAAATTATTAGTTAGATAATACATTGGGTGGGGTATCCATTCACTCTCACACTTCGAGAACAATAGAAGTCGCCTAATGATATCTGTAGAGCATGTGGAGAAACGGAAACGCATGAGAGATCCCAAGAAAAATACTAGGAATATGACGACGTACTTGAGAGTGCGATGGGAAACCTGACGGGCAAATGCAGTGATGGGCCCTACTTCTCTCTGGAATTTCCATCGTAAGTGTCATTATTCTTTTCTGTGAGCTCTAAAACTCTAGAAATATTACATAGATGGGAAAAAGCAGCATGATTAGGGATAAGGTTGTTTCACTATTTTTTATTTTTTTTATCCTCAGCTTTCTTTTGCCATTTAATATTTACTTATTTCTTCATTCATTTATTTAGCAGCCACCAAGTTCCATGGTTGCATGCTTTGTTTAGCAGCCACCAAGTTCCATGGTTGCATGCTTTGTTTTGTTTGATTCATGACTGTTACTGGCATTGGATGATTAATTCCCTGTGTGTTGGGTTGGAGCAATGTATAATTGTGCTTAACTTTCAGCATCCTAAAGACAACACAGCAGCAGGCTGAACGGACTGTGTCATTAATGAATGGGTGCATAGTGTCACAAAGTAAAGCATATTAAAGTAGATGTTCCAGGTATTCACTGCAGTGAGAATTTTTAAGAATAATTTGCTTTTTCTGCCAGAGATTTAAGAGCTATCAACTTGATGAATCCCTTCACAGTGAACATGAAGCAGTATGACAAAATGTGTATTACATTATGACTTACATTTTTAAACTACAAAACTCAAGGATTAGTAGTGAAATGAAAAGAACTCCAGTTAGTATGAACTCCGAATGTGTTCTCAACAGGAAGGAATTTAGGATAATCTATAAATATTGTCTATATACTAAACAAATCTGGTATATTTGATTACATGTTTTCGTAGTTTTAGCGCACTACTGGCTTCTAGGGAATTCCTACTGGGCATCAATTAGCTGACTGAATAAACTATGATCAACATTTTGATAGTTAAAAAAAGAAAAAGAAAAACAGGCAGTTATAGCGCATTGTGCCAAATTAGTATATTCAATATTTTAGGGATCTCAATTCTTGTCAAAGTAATCTGTACATTTAGTGTGATGTCAAGTGTGGGAATTGAACTGTTCTAAATTGTTCAGAATGACTACCAGAAGTTTCTGAGGCTGCTATGCCAAGACTATTTGTACAGTGACTAACAAGGCCTCCATTGTCAGTGGACGTGGAAAGGAAGGGGTGTGAGAACTGTCTGAGGGGTCAGAGTTCCATCTGCTGTGGAACCATTGGTGCACAGGTGACAGTAAACAAAGCCTAGGGCGGAGAGGCCAAAGCTGCTGCGCGTGAGGAAGACAGCATCAGCCAGGGGGTGCAGGGCTAGACACCTAACCAGTCACTGGGGAGGCAATCAGAGGATTAATTAACTAGATAACTAATTAGAGGCTCTCTCCTCACACAGCGCAAATTAATTAATTGCAAAATATACAAACGAAAGAGACAACAAAATAAAGGACATAGGAATTGTGAATTATCTAATCTTTGAGTGAGACACTTTGAGCACCTTGTTACCATAAAACAGAAGTTTTAAAATACTGATTTTTAAATGTAATTTATGTCAAGAATTTCCATAAACAAGGTTGAAAAGCAAATGAAAAACAGGGGGAAAATCCATTACACACACACGTGTATGCATAACCATGGACACAAATGTACAAATGCCCTCTCCAAACCCAAACAATAAATGTTCCCTATGACAATACAAACTGCCAAAAAAGGAAATGGCTCTCTTCAAAAGAAGCAAAAGTATGCTGGAATGGCATCCTATAAATGTTCTGGAAAATAAAATACTTTCATATATCAGTGTGTGTGTATGTGATTAATATATATTTGGGGGCAATAATTAGACAACAGAGATAAATGAAAAATAGTCATCTACCTATCAGTTTCACCAGCCCCAGCATATACAGCGAGAAATAAATAGATAGCAAAAAAGCATAAAGGTAAACACATAAAACAGCCTGTCATACAGCCCTTCATACTGCAATACAGGAGTTAAATGTTTAAAATATGCAGACTGAGTCTGTAAGTTATGGTGAAGTCACACAATAAGCATCAGACAGATAATGATGTCCAGCCCGTCTTCAAACTATGGCTTTCCCTAACAACATTCTGCACATCAAGTAAGGCCCATGGGGAGTGTTCAATCTTTTATCACGTAAATGGTTGTCAGTTGTCTCAAGGAAAATTAAAATTCCTCAGTGATTTCTTCAAACTCTGTAATTTGATTTCAGCTTCTGTTTCCAAGGGTGCTGCACCAATGAGGCTAAGGTAATGCCCCATCCTAGTCCTCCAGCCTTGCCCCCTCAGACCACCTTCCTTACAAAAGTACTTTATCCCCGGTTGGCAGCTTCTGTAGCTCCAAGACCAATGTTTAAAGAGCCACCTCAGGCTTTTTCTCTAAACCCTAAAAATGTGTTTCTGTTGTTTGCTATGTAGATAAATGTGTTTTCGTATTTACTGCTTACCCGGTAAGACTTAAAGGTCTTCAACATCAGGAGAAGTGTCAGCTTTGACCTTGTGCATAGAAGCAGTTTGGTAAGTATGCATGAAGGGTTAATCAATGCTTGGGAATATTCACAACTCCACAGAGAGCAGGCATTATGTCTGTCCTCATCAACAATCAAAAGCAAGGAAACAGCAATTTTCCCATACAGGAAAACACAAGACATTGAAAAAAAAATTCCCTCCAGTAGGAGCCAAACTACTTTTGTGGCAAAAAGATAGGAAACACTAATGAGTGGAAATTTAAATAAAGAAGGGTTTCTTATGAGGAGTATCATGACTAGACCACATGTTAAACTTTGCTAGAAGTGCCATACATCTGTTTTCTTTAGTTTTTTTTTGTTTTGTTTTGGGTTTTTTTTTGTTTTTTTTTTTTTTTTTGCTTTTGTCTTGAGCAATATACACAATGTGAGGAACCCAAGTATTAGCATCAAGGACCTGATGGCTTCAGCATCCTTCCCTTGCACTGAGGAATCAACATCATCCAGGAGTAAGAACTGCCCATTGTTACCCTACCTTCTGGTTAAGAGCTCCTCTGAAAGCTGCCTGCTAATCAGCATACATTTTCCAAGGCTCAGTTACCCATTTATTTGTCTTAAGGATACTGCTCCATCCCATCCCTGTCTACTCTGATCCCCATGGTCCTCTCCATTGTTCTTCTTAAGTGATAATTCCATAGAATGGAGAGATGTATGACGAGGGGAGGGGAGAGAGCTGTAGCAACAGCAGTATTTCTATTTATTGATTGATTTATTATTTATTTATTCCTTTTATTTTATTTGTTTTGTTTTGTTTTGAGACAGAATCTTTCTAAGTATTCTTATAAAAGGATGGGAATGGTTGTTTGGCCTAAATTAAGAAGAATTTTAAATGAAGACAAAAATATTTGAGACAATAAATAGCCATGAGAAACATTTGGGTAAAGGGGTGATATACTAAAACCTTAACTTTTCCTCGGGGGTTTGGTATTTCTCAAACAGCCTCGTAGGAAAAGGCTGTTTTGGAGGAACCACAATACAAGTAGTAAGTTCTACCTAAAATGTCCTTCAGAAAGCCTTCCATCCTGTCCCCACTTTTATAACTTCCTTATGAAGATATCAGGAGCCCTCTTATCTATAGATTATCTATAGATGTGTCCTTATGGTTCTTGGGCCTTAAAGAGAAAGGAAGGAAGGACGGAAGGAAGGAAGGAAGAAAACCTTATTGGTGGAATATTATGGATTGTACTAAGCTTATGGTGCATCTTATACCATGGGAGACAAATTCAGCATTAATTTCTTCTGTATGTTTTAGATTTTAAAAAGCTAATACATGTGTATGGTTTGGTATTTTCGTCCTGAATTATAATGAAATGTCCTGTATGCTCATTTTGGAGGTTATAGTCTTTGAAAATGGGAAGCTGTTGGACATTTTAATCAGGAAGGAGGTGGGATACAACTGACCTTCGGGAAACTGTTATCTTGTAATATGGGTTTCATGATTGGCATTAAGGTGAACGGGGCAATCCTTGATTAGAGTTAGATAAACAAAGGAAGTAATTGACTAAACATTATCAGTCACAGTATCCAAAATTTTGTTTTAGTCAAATATGGAAACAAAAGGAAGCATGAATTACAGATGATATCTTTAAGGATAAAATTCTAGATGTGTGTGTATAAAATCTCATTAACTGAGAGGTGAATGGGAAAAAAACTATCCAACATTTGACCAAAGAAATCATTAGACAAATCTTTGTTGTTCTATGAGAGTGTGCACAGTGACAAAGGACAAGAGCCCGGACAGGGACTTGAGTTTGTCTGGCCTCTCCTTCTGTGCTTTGTACATCACACCCCAACACCCGCTCCTTTTGCGGCCTCTTTTTTTTAAAAAATATTTATTTATTTATTATATATAAAATATTCTGTCTGTGTGTATGCCTGCACGCCAGAAGAGGGCACCAGACCTCATTACAGATGGTTGTGAGCCAACATGTGGTTGCCGGGAATTGAACTCAGGACCTTTGGAAGAGCAGGTGAAAGACCCCAACCGATTTTTCATAACGAACTGGATGAATTGGGTAATGGGACAGATTCTTCCTCCCCGCTTCCCCTCCCCACAGGGCAGGAGGGCTAGCAATTATCAGAACTGGTCACAGTCCTGGGCAAGAAGGCTAGCAATTACCAGGACCAGTCACATTCTTCTAAACAGATGATTATCAGAACCGGTCATAGTGAATGATTACCAGACTGTAAACTGAGTCACTATGGAACAGGCAGCTTGTCACGTATTCAAGGTTTTTCTGGGAATAGGCTGAACTATGTTAATTTCATTCTGGGTTGAAGATCTAGACCAATCCCAATTGTACCCATACCCCATATTATAATTTATGTAAAACTTGTGATTTTGTCTATAAAAACTTGCTTGCATGGATACTCGGGGTGCTTGGCTATCCCAAAGCTGGGCACCC
>PVIU01025542.1:0-23559 GCA_004026605.1 Ondatra zibethicus
CTCCCCCTTCTTCCTTGAAAGAGGGCATGGTGCCCTGCCCTGTTGGAAGTCCAAGGCCCACCCCCATCCCTCCTGGCCTAGGAAGGAGTGCATTCAAAAAGATTCGGTTCTCAAAAAGGTAATACATGCAGAAGAGATAGGTCCTGGTGTCATTGTTTGTGGGTTCTCCATCTGCCAACTTTCGGGTGGCACACATCTTTATTCCCAGCACTTGGGAGGCAGAGAAGGTGGATCTATGAGTTTGAGCACAGCCTGGTCTATAGAGTGAGTTCCAGGACAGCCAAGGCTATACAGAGAAACTCTGTCTCCAAAAGAAAAAAAATTTATCAAGGATCAAGAACTTAAGGCAGAGGGCTGAAGATATGGCTCAGCAGTTACGGTCAGCATTTGCTGACCCTGCAGGCGACCTTGGTTCAGTTCCTAGCACCAAAATGGTGACTCACAATCACCTCTAGTTCTAGTTTCAGGGGATTTTATTCTCTCTTATGACCTCTGTGGACACTGTGCGTGCATATGGTTCACACAGACATAAAAAGAACTGAGGGCAAGCTAGACAGTGGTGGTGTCGCACACCTTTAATCCCAGCACTTGGGAGGCACAGGCAGGCAGATCTCTGTGAGTTTGAGGCCAGCATGGTTTACAGAGTGAGTTCCAGGACAGCAGGGCTGTACACAGAGAGAATCGCTGTCTCAAAAAACAAAACAAAACAAAACAAAAACGTGAAAACAAAGCAAAACAAACAAAAAGAACTGAGGGTAGGCTTGGGCCATATGGAGAGATCATCTCAGCTCTCCTTAAAAAACAATGTGAAGAGCAGATTCTGGAACTTGGTCTAGGGCAAATATAATGAATAGGGAAGTGATCTAAGGAACTCATGAAAATTCAAACCATTCATGACCAGGTGCAGGTGGAACAGGGAGGGCATACAGCCTTCTGGACATGAAAGAAGAGGCACGTAGGAGCAGCTAGGAGGGATTCTGAGCAAGCATTTCAATAATGTTCTGCTCAATGGGACTGCAGAGATGGCTCAGCAGTTAAAAGCACTTGATGTGAAGTCATGAGGAGCAGAGTTCAAGTTCCAGCACTGGAGTTTGAATCCCAGAACGAACATTAATAGATGAATAGGTAGAGACCCTGATACCCTCTACTGGTCTCCATGTGTGTGCACACATGCGCTCGCGTGCATGCACACACACACACACACACATACACACAAAGGAAGGAAGGAAGGAGCTGCAGAGCAGTGAGCAAGAATGGACAGTGTTGAAAACCCAACCTTCTAGAAGAAACTTTAATATGCCCATCTCTAGAATTTATTTGTTTATTTATTTATTTACTTATTTTTGAGACAGAATCTCACTACATAGCTCTTGTCTGTCCTGGAACACACTATGGAAACCAGTCTGACCTCAAATTAACAGAGATCTGCCTACAACACCGAATACTGTTCCATATTTCTAAATTTGAAAATGAAAAGTATTTAAAGTCTTAGCTTGGCCTGATGGTGCACACCTTTAATCCCAGCACGCAGGAGACTGATGCTGGAGGACTACAGGGAATTTGAGGTCAGCCTGGACATTATAGTGAGACTATCTCAAACACACATTGAATTTATCTCAAACATATAGAGAATTTAAAAGTACCAACCTGGGTTTGGTGGCACAAGCCTATAGTTCCAGCACTAGGAAGCTGAGACAGGAGGATTACCAGTTAGAGATCAGCCCCTACTACACTAGGTGGCCCCGTCTCAAACAAAATAAAATCTCCTGCCTCACTGTCTGACCTAAAGATGATGATCACCCTGGAATATATAAGGCCCCCCATGTCCTGCAAATGGAAACCAATGATCCAATGAGTAAAAAAACTGCCCACTGCTGAAGATGGAAGAAGAAACCATAGTCAAGGGCCTCAGGTGACCTCTGTACCTCCCAGGGGGAACCTGCCATCCTACTAACACCTTTGATCTAGTGAGATCTATTTCAGAGTTTTGATGCTGAAAAATTAGTAAATGTTTCATGCCACCTAGTTACAGGCAAAGTTAATAGGACACCATGCATGGACAAATCATGAGTGACTGTCCGGAGGGTCACAGTTCCCTGGGCAGCAGGGAGTTGCTCTTTGCCCTCCAGTTTAATGATGAACTGGTTGTGTGGAGTGTAGGCCTGACCTAGGGGCATGCATGGCCTGAGGCAACCATGTGTTGTCTAACTTCTCAGAAGCTACTCAGGTCCTCTCACACTCCCAAAGGATAGGCCCTTATTGTTCATCCAAGTCCAGGTTCAGGAATTCAAAGACCAGGGAGGTGGCGAGTTGTGCCTGAGGTCAAGCAACTAGGCAGGCTGGAGTGAAGTGACTAATTGAAGTGTCTGGGCTCAGCCGCCCTGTGGTTCCTGTGGCTCGTCAGCCAGACACAAGGCTGTTCTTTTGATCAGTGGAAGCCGGAAGTTAGAATTCTTCCTCAGAAATTCTAATTATAAACATAACTTATGTTAAAAATCTGGCACGTGCCGGGCGGTGGTGGCGCATGCCTTTAATCCCAGCACTCGGGAGGCAGAGGCAGGCGGATCTCTGTGAGTTCGAGGCCAGCCTGGTCTACAAGAGCTAGTGCCAGGACAGGCTCCAAAGCCACAGAGAAACCCCGTCTCGAAAAACCAAAAAAACCAAAAAACAAAAAACCTGGCATGTTAGTTGAGGGTCACATGCAAGAGGATGAAAAGGCAGCTGTGGTTTCCTGTACCTTCCATGGAGACTTCTTTCCTGGTCACTGCAAGGAGGGACCTAAGGCAATTTCTGAGAATTACGAAGCAGGAAGCTCTCTCCTCTTGCAGAAGCCGGACCCCAGGACCTCAGCCGTGGATTAGTACCATCAGACCTGGCTCCATAAAGCAGGGGTAGAAAGTGAACAGACTTTTCTTATACTGGGCGCTCTGGCGTTGGACAGGGGATCTTCTTGGGGTTCTTGACTCACTTAGGGTGCCCCAGAGCCCTCCTCTTGGCTGGAGGGGATGCCTGGAGTGCCGCATTAGGAGTTGGAGGCTCCCAAGGTGAGACAGCCTTCTCCAGCTGCTCATGGACTCTCTGGCTGATGGATCTTCCTATGAAGGACCAGCTGAAACTTCCAGTCAAAACTGCACCCACAGTCACGGCAGAAGTGGCGCCGCTGGCCTGCATGACTCTTGCGGTGGATGACCAGCTGTGACTTCCAGCTGAAGCTGCGCCCACACTCCACGCACGCATAGCCTCGAAGGCCAGTGGAGTGCCCAATGGCTGGCTCCCGGCGCACCTGTGGTGGCCTTTCCAGGCCTGACCCACCCAGGTGTGTGCGATGGTGGATAACGAAAACAGACTTCCAATCGAAGCTGAGGCCACACTGCTCACAAGTGTACAACTTCCGAGGTGCAGGCCTAGCAGGGGCTTCAAGCAGTGGTGCGGGAGAAAAAGCTGAAGGGTCCTTACAAGGGCTCCGGTTCTCATCACTTGGAGAGGATGTGCAGGCTTGAGCAAGCCCTGGACTTGCAATGGCTCCCACTTCTGGGAGATGGCTCCTGAGGGACTCCGGTCCTGCTGCATGAGCTGGTCTCAGCTCAGACTCAACTTGTACATCTGGCTCTAACAGCTGCAGGCTTGCTAGGGTGGGGAAAACGTTCATTTGGGGGCTTGGTCATATGGGGACTTGCATAGAAGAATGGGGGTGGGTACCTCCTGGTAGGAGAGATGCAGCCAGATGCTGGGTCACTGCACCCTGGAGCCCCAGTGGGGGCCTAGCGCATGCAGGGAGGCACGTGGAGGATGGGGCAGGGAAGACAGGGCAAAGAGCCATTGAACCTCACCCTGGGACACCACTGTGCCGTACTTCTCCAGCATCACGCCCCAGTACAGCTCTTTTTGTGATGAGTCCAACAGGCCCCACTCCTTCTGCAAGGATGTAACCAGTCACTGCCTCTCCCTCCCAGCCTCACATCCTATCCATCACTCAGTGGGTGACAGGTTACCTAATCTTCAACTACAGCAGGCTAAGGACCAAGTCAGAACTGGCATTTGTGAATACTGGGTCAGCTTTCATCTGTCAACTGGCCTATCTCAGTGATGGCCAGATATTGTGGGTGGGTTTTCAACAGAGACACCATGACTGTCTCCATCCTTCTTCTGGTCACTAAATTGTGTGCAGGATGTGCTGGAAGGAGAGTAAGGGGCCAGGAGACTACCCAGGATTCAATCACTTTCTGTCAAGACTGGTTAACAAAACTAAAACTTCCTTGGGGTGAGATATTTCTTCTTTTGGCCTTTATTGGGGTGTGCACGGGTGAGACTGGGTCTATGTAGCCCAGGTTGGCCTCAAACTCACTATGTAGCTGAGGATGACTTTAAACTTCTGATTTTCCTGTCTCTACCTCCTGAGTTCTGGGATTACAGGTGAGCAGTACCATCCCCAGTTTATGCCGTGCTGGGGAGAGAGCCCAGGACCTTGTGTATGCTAGGCAGGCACTCTACCAACTCAGCTACATTCCCAAAACCTTTATTTATTTTGTTTTATTTTATTTTATTTTTTTAGAGAGAGGATTAAGGAGCCAGGCATGGTGAGGAACACCTTTCATCCCCGTTCTCAGAGGCAGAGGCAGACATATTTCTGTGAGTTCGAGGCCAGTCTGGTCTACATGGCTAGTTCCAGGACAGTCAGGGCTGTGTAGAGAGACGCTGTCTCAAAACAAATGTAACAAAACAAAAGCAAAAAGGTTGGGGCGGGACAACACCAAGGTTAAGAATAATGATGAGGTGAGGAGGCAACCATGATAGAGAAGGCTTGGGAGTTTTGTGCCAGCTGGTTTAGGCAAGGTTTGAAGAGGGTGAGTTTGGTGGCAGGACAGAGGCTTACCTATAACAGCCTTCCCAAGCAAATAATTCCTTGCCTAAAAGACCTACCTTCTTCCCTGCCCTAAGATCTGCCATATAGGTCTTTGGTAGGTTGGAAAAAATAACCCCAAAGGACAAGCCAAAGCAAATCTGGAGGTATGGAAAATGGATGCCACAGACAGGTACATCTATAGGTGATGCTGGCTGGAAGTGAGAACACCAGAGAGGGATCCTTGGGGGGTTTCTTAATCTTGAAGCACACCTTAACTAGACATCCTATTGAGGAAGGGTGCTCCCAAGTGGAGGAGCTCAGAAACAGAAAGAACCTGGAGAGGACAAGATCCCTACTCCCACTCCATATTAACTATGCACACACAGGTGGCAGGGGCTTTAAACTAAGGTTCCAGGTCACTGAGCTTTGAGAAGAACAGTAGAAGGGACTTGAAGCATGTTCAGGGAGAATGTCTTGATCTGCTCTCAGGAATACAGGAATCCTGCAGTGGCAGTCTCCTTTCCACCTGCATACATAACAGCTGGCCCATGGCCCCTGGCTGGCCCCTGGGTATTGCAAGCCTCTCCAGTAACTGGCTTCTCTGGAGGAAAGGAAGCCATGTCCACCAGTTCTAGCCACTCTGTACCAGGCATGAACTTGAGGCCTAAATCTTTTCCAATGAGAGACTACCAGTCTAGTCTTCAGCTCTCAGGACCTGCTGGGAGGGAAGTTATTTACTACTCAGAAGTAGTAAAACAAAACACAGGAGTCACTGGCAGAGGAGCCTACAAAACCACAGGGCAGAACACAACCATCAGACACTTCCCCTCCCACATCCATGGCCTGCCTTTCCTGCTGGAGGCTGCTTACCTGGATCCTTCCTGGATGGAAGGATGTGAAGGCTGGTTCCTGGTGTCCAAGATGTCCCTCAGGGGTCTGGGCCGGAAGGAGAGGGCTTGGGGAGACTGAGAAAGATAGGCAGATGGGAAGGAGTGTCAAGCTGCATTGGCCTTGGCCTGCCTCTGTCATGTGACATAGTGGGAGGTCAGCCTTGTCTCGTTGCTCCATAGAAATCCAGCTATATAGTTTCTCCAGGGTTCCTATCGCAGCTGGGGACATCCAGACTTATTTCAGGAGTCTCAACCCTGACACAACCTCTCTTAGGATATCCGCAACACACACACCCAGGAATTTGAAATTTTGATGCTGCATCCTCTCACCCATCTCCTGTCCATCAGCACTGGCTTCCTCCTTCACACCGCAACTGATCTGGGTAGCTCTGTCTAACCCCGCATCCTGTGGCGCCTCTGCAGGGCCTGCCTCAGAGGACTCCGTTGCTACTGAGAGGTGGTGGCTCTCTGAAGACTCCTTTGTCTTCTGGACTGTAAGAAGCACCTTTGGCTTCAGGATGTGGGCTGTGATCTGAAGAGAAGCATGTCACAGGGGCTCTACCTTCAATCTATCCCTCTAAGAAGCTAATGTCATTACACTCACCCAGCTCAGCAGCTGCCCAGGATCATGTTGCAGCCCCTCAACCAGGGCTGCAGCCTCCTCAGGGCTTCTTGGTTGCTGCCCTCGCACCCAGGCCTGGATCTCAGAGGGCAACACACCAAGGAACTGCTCCAAAACCAGCAACTCTATCATCTGCTCTTTAGAGCATGACTCAGGGTGCAGCCATTGGTAACAGAACTCTCGAAGCCGGGACAGCGCCTCTCGGGGCCCCTCTACCTCCTCATAGCAGAAACCCCGGAATCGGAGTCGTGCAGCCTCAGGCTCCTCAATGGTGGTGTTGGAGTCCCTGAGGGATACGTGTGAGGGACCCAGAGGAGATGACATTCTTGTTTTGAAGGGTCTTTTGGGAGCTGACAAGAGGGACCTACAGAAAAGGAGGAATGAGAGTGTTATCTAAGGCCAAAGAAACACACCAGACCTTTCCTAGAAGCCAGAAAAGAGAACCCTGAGGCCAGGAGTGCTTCAAGGAAGGTCATGGGAGGTGCAAGCTTAGAGCAGTTGGCACCTGGGGAATGCCTTGGTGGAAGATGTCCAAGGACCTTATAGGAAACTGCAAATGGCCAGCTCAAACATTTGGGTACAACAGAGGACTACTGGAAGATGAAGGTGGCTCCTCCAGCAGACAAACGATCAGGAGGACACAGATAGGACCGTCATCCAGGGTATCCTGAGGCTTCAGGCAGAAGGTAGATCAGGTTATGCTAACAGAAGAGTTGGCTCTGAGGTCCAAATACATCACCTGGGACAGAGCTGAAAGCCTGGGTGCACTCTCAGGGGCCTATATAGGCATGGTGACACTGCTTGCTGATCACAGCCTAACTGTGGATGCCTTACGTTGCCTCTACCTATGCCCGTGAAATTCCCGAGCAAAAGACAAACCAAACATCCCTGTATGTGTGGAGTCACAAACTGGAACCTGCGTCCTAGTCCTGAAGAGGTTCTGGATTGAAACCGGCTCTCCTGGGGCACCTGTCCTGTCCAGGAGAACCTTAGAGTTGGGGGTGTCGGAAAGGGGAGGGTCCCAGTGTTTTGTGTTCGAAGGCTGGGGGGCGCTCCTGGAGCTCGGGGGGAGGCATGAGAAGCTGCGCCCGCCCGGCCAGGAGTGCACACACCTCTGACGCCTCCGGGCGCACCAGGAACTCGGGGCACTTCCGGGAAGTGACACCGCGCGTCCCACCGCCACTCACAGAACGCCCCTCCTTGCTCGTTACCCTACCGGTCTGGCCAATCCTGCGCCTGCCCCACAGGCACGGCCCCCTCCGCTCGGACTACGTCTCCCGTGAGCCTCAGCAAGGACAACAGCGCGTTTCCAAGGCCTCTCACGCGAGAGACGTTTCGTTCCTGTCCTTGAGTCCGCGGTGCCGCCGCAGAGTTCCGGGGGTACCCTCTCTTGATTTGGCAACCGTTCTTCCTTTGCACCCCAGCCGAAGGACTCACCCACTGCGGACAGGACTGCGGGATAGCCTTGCGCATGTGCACAGCGGACCTGGTTTCTATTGGCTGGTGTGGTGTCCCGACCAATTAGAGCTGGCTCTCAGCTCCAGAAGGTATCGTCGCTCCATGTGTCGCCTAGGTAACAGCCAGTGCACAGCCCTTGTTGTTCCCAAAGCAACACTGTAAGCGTCGCCCTATGGCGGAGAAGGCCAAGGTTGCTGTTCCAGACGATACCGGTGGGAGACAGTGTTGGGCGAGGAAGACCCAGTACGGCCTCTGTTACACCCCGTTAAGCTCCCGGGATATTGTGGGGGCAATAGGCCCATGGGGTGGGCAAGCGTTCACCATGTGATTACCCCCTCACTAACAGTCTTAGATAACAGTACTGCAAACGAGGATGGAGGTTTCTATCTGAGATTATGGGACACACTCAACCTTTTATTTGGAGGCTGCAGTTAGACAAGGTGACGTATATTAATTTTTGGGAAAAAGGCTTTTTAAAAATAAGTTAATGGCTTTATTTGTTTGTTTGTTCCCCAAAAGGGGAACAGGGTCTCAAAAACAAAACAAAAGAAAACAACAACTATCCCCGGCTGGCCTGGAGCTCACCCAGATATCCTCCAGCTTCTTCCTGTCTGCTAAGATTAAGGGCATGGGCTACCTCACACAGCAGTTAACGGCTTTTAAGTTGAATTGTATGTGGAGTTAGTTTTGTTTCCATATACCAAGAGTCCGAGCCATGATATAATCATTCAGTCCTGAACTGGATGTGTCTATTCTAGTTTCTTCTGATTCCTGGGAACCCCCTTGTTGGCTGCCAGCTGCTGGCGGAGAGCAGCAGCTCTCAGCATCTGAAACTCCAGAGCAGTTGTATGGGGAGTTTGTCGACTTGGTTTACCAGCTGGATTACCTTGAGAGATGAGGTCTCTGCTGAAAGATAGCTGAGAGGCCAATCTGGGGAATTTAGATCCTGCCTCAAAAAATATCTTTTATGATTACACTGGTCAACCCAATATAAGCATAATATTTAATGGAGTTGGGACTAGCTCAATAGTTGTTTCAGGAGGAACAGGTATACCACAAGATTCAACCAGGTCTACCCTGCAGCACAGTGAAAGCTTGGGAGCCAGCTAACCAGGAAGGGGAGCCCTAGAACAAAGGTGTTTCCAGGGGAGAGCTCCCTGAGAAGCCCCTTAAAACCCAGCCTCTCCCCACTGAGTGGTCGTGAGAATTAAGTCCAGAGAATCTGTAAAAGACTTCACCAAGGCGATCTACTGACCTTGCCCTTGGGTAATGAAATAGAATTATACAGCACATGGTCTATGAAACTGTGTTATTGACATTGTCTCTTGGGGTGAGGGGACATTTTGTTCACCAGTCCTTCCTGCCCAATTGTGTGTGATCTTAGAAATGCCGAATTTTAGCCAGGCAGTGGTGGTGCACACCTTTAATTTCAGCACTTGGGAGGCAGAGGCAGGCGGATCTCTGTGAATTTGAGGCCACCCTGGTCTACAGAGTGAGTTCCAGGACAGCCAGAGCTGTTAAACAGAGAAACCCTGGCTAGGGAAAAAGAAAGCTGAATTTTAAGGTAAAAAAACTGACTGGGGACTCTTCAGTCACCCATGTTCTTGTAACCCCAATAAACTTATTTGCCAAACGGGACTCAGGAATCTCTTATTTCCTCCATTGTCACCTGTAGACTCATGTGAGCTAAGCGTGGTTCATGTGTTTGGTTTTTTGTTTTGTTTTTTCTTTTCTCTCTTTGATTTTTCGAGTTTCTTTATGCAGCATTGGCTGACCTGGACTAGTTCTGTAGACCAGGCTGTCCTCAAATTCACAGAGATCCTCCTGCCTCTGCCACTTGAGTGCTGGGATTAAAGGTGTGAGCTCCCTGTGAATATTTTCTTTCCTTATTTATTTGTAATTCTTTCCTTATTTATTTGTAAATATATATCTATATATTGAGACAGGGTTTCTACATCCTAGTTTGGTCTCTGACTCCCCATCTTCCAGTTTCAGTTTTTCCTAGTGTGGAGAACACAGGCAGGTGCTACCAAACTTTAGCTGATTTAACATTTTGACTTAGAAAGCACCAGAACATTTTTACAGTCACAGCCTGATAAGAGGGGCCAACCAATATAGGCATAGTTATCGGGGAAGATCAGGCATAGGAGGACACAGAACAATTCTGGGGATTGGAAGAGATAGATTCAAGGAGGGTTGAGCTAAAGGGCAGTAGGGACACAAGCAGAGGAGGTTGGTAAGGATGAGAAGATGGTATTGACCCCAGTCTGAAGGGCCAGGAAGGCCAAGGACATCTGCTTCAGGTCTCGCACTGTTGGGGAACTCATTTGCACAACAGCTGTCTTTGTTTCTGAGCCCTCCTGGCATTACACAGCTTCATCCAAGAGTAGCTGAGTATGCCTACTGGGTATCACAGGAGGCCTAGCTCAGAGAATTTGCCCCTACAGGACCTTGGGCATCTGGGTTCTGCACAGCACCCCTCCTTGCATGAACTATTGGGGTTTAGTGGACAGATTTCATTGGCAAATGGGTGGAACAGGTGTCTTAAGTACAGAGGACAACTGCAGGTTGTTCTGTTTGTGAGACAAGATCTCACTATGCAGCCCCAACTGCTCTGGACCTTGCTACATAGACCTGCTTGTGTCTGTCTCCTGAGTGCTGGAGTTCTGAGATTAAAAGTATCAACACATCTGACGCCCCCCTTTCTAAACTGTCTCAGTAGCCCCGACACTGGCCACAAACATGCTATGTAGTCAAGTCTGGCCTCTTAACTCCAGATCCTCCTGTCTCAGCCTCTCAAGTGCTAGAGTTACAGGTTTGTACTGCCATACCTGCAAGGTTCCTGAGACGATGGCACTAGAGCTCCCATGGGCGGAATTCAACTTTGCTCCAGCAGTCAGCTTCGATAGCAGGTCCCCTCACAGCACTGCCTTGGTCTTCCCAGTCTTCTCCCTCCCAGTCTGACCCACAGAGGCTCATCTTTCAACAGAGCCACTGGTCTGGGGCTGTTCCACTCTGCCCAGGTCTCCTGGCTTCCCCCTCCCACCTGTGGCCACCAAGGGGGATATAGATGATCCCATCCTACAGTGGGCTGCAGATGAGCTGTATCTCTACCCTATCGCCCCCCTGAGGACCCAGATTAAAGCCAAATCTGTGTTGATACTCCAATGGCATGTCTGTGTGCTCCATTTAAACTATCTGCATTGTTTTAAGGTAAAAACAACTATTACTATTCATACAGATGTTAAAAATGTCAGGGTAGTCAGACGGTGGTGGCATATGCCCTTAATATCAGCACTTGGGAGGCAGAGGCAGGTGGATTTCTGTGAGTTCAAACAAAACAAAACAAGAAATAAGTCAAGGTATCCCAACTTTCGTTTTTCAAGACAGGATTTCTCTGTAGCCTTGACTGTCCTGGAACTCATTCTGTAGACCAGACTGGCTTCGAAATCAGTGATCCAGCTGCCTCTGCCTCCAGAGTGCTGGTATTAAAGGCATGTACCACCAACACCTAGCTAAGTTTTTTCTCCTCAGCCAGGCAGTGGTGAATTTGAGGCCAACCTGGTCTACAAGAGTTAGTTCCAGGACAGGCTCCAAAGCTACAGAGAAAGGGCTTAAAACTATCCTTGAACTGCAGAGGTGGAGATTCTAGGCATGCACCATCAAACTAGTTCTTTGTTTTGTTTTGAGACAGGGTTTCTCTGTGTAGCAACTCCGCTGTCTTGGAACGCACTCTGTGGACTGCTGGCCTGTAACTCTGCCTCCTGTGTGCTGGGATTAAAAGCAAGTGCCACCATGCCTCCATTTCCCTGGTGGTGTGGCCTCAAGTCCAAATGGGGCCTGGTCTAATGAAGGCGACAAGAAGCAAACTAGCTGGGTGATGGTGGCGCACGCCTTTAATCCCAGCACTCGGGAGGCAGAAGCAGGTGGATCTCTGTGAGTTTGAGGCCAGCCTGGTCTACAGAGCTAGTTCCAATACAGGCTCCAAAGCCACAGAGAAACCCTGTCTCGAAAAACCAAAAAAAAAAAAAGCAGCAAACTGAATCTCACCCACTCATAGGAAATGTCAAGTCCTCCCAGCTCAGCTCTTTCTTTACCTTCCAACCAAGGTGGGGACGACAATAGGGGCAGGTGTGTGTGTGTGTCTAAATGATGGCTAAGCCCCACGAAAATAAGCAGTGCCATCTTATTTCCTCTAAAGTTACTGCACTTCAGGTGTAAAGGCTCATGTAGCATGGACTTTGGTAATAACTGATGACAGGCTTGGATGAGAATGGGAATGGATGCTGATTCCTCATCCGTCTTACAGTGCTGAGAGCCACATCTTCCCTACCTGTCTCCGTTTCCTACTGGTGGGTTATGCCAGCCCTTCAAGCCTGGTCGACTTCAGGGAAGGGATTGTGAGACTGAAGAAGTGCAGGTAAATTCAATCCTGGTTCTGTACTGTGCTCCAGGCCACACTACCTCTTCTGTGTCCCTCAGTTTTCTCTTTTGAAGCAGAGTCACCAATATAAGACTCACAAAGCTGCTTACTGTGCAGTACCTAACTCATGCCTGGCAGTGAGTCTACCTGGACTTTATTTGGATTCTGTTAGAGGGCTGGAGAGATGGCTCAGCACTTAAGAGCACTGACTGTTCTTCCAAAGGTCCTGAGTTCAATACCCAGCAACCACATGGTGCTCACAACCACCTATAATGAAATCTGGTGCCCTCTTCAGCCTACAGGCAGGATACTGTATAAATGAATAAATGAATTTAAAAAAAAAGGATTCTGTTAGAACACCATTCATTCATCCATTCATCTACTTATTGTTTGTTTATGCGGAGTCTCAACATGTAGCTCTGGTTGGGGCTGGAACTCATTATGTAGACCAAGTTGACCACAGAGATATGCCTACCTCTGCCTCCCAAACACTGGGTTTAATGGCTTGTGTTACTACATCCAGTTGCTATTTTTTATTTTTTAATGTATACAGTGTTCTGCCTGCACTGCATGCCAGAAGAGGGCACCGAAATACATTATAGATGGTTGTGAGCCCTTATGTGGCTACTGAGAATTGAACTCAGGACCCCTGGAAGAGCAGTCAGTATTTTTTAATTCTCCCCTCCATTGACCCAAATCTTCCCTCTTCATTTTCGCAGAGGAGAAAACCAAGGTTCAGAAACAAACCATTTATTTGCCTGAGGCTTGCAGCAAGGAAACTGTATGCACTGCACCCTGGGGGTGCATCTCCAGCTGCTAGCTTGAGCAGGCAGATTCCTCCAGCCGTCTCTCTCTACCTACCACCTGATCTTTTCCTTTTTCTTTCTCTTTCTTTCTTTCTTTCTTTCTTTCTTTCTTTCTTTCTTTCTTTCTTTCTTTCTTTCTTTCTTTCTTTTTTTTGAGACAGGGTTTCTCTGTAGCTTTGGAGCCTGTCCTGGAACTAGCTCTTGTAGATCAGGCTGGCCTCGAACTCAAAGAGGTTGGCCTGCCTCTGCCTCCCGAGTGCTGGGATTAAAGGCGTGGGCCACCACTGCCTGGCTCTTTTCCTGTTTTCATAGCCACAGTCAGGAACTACAGAAGTGACATCAGCATGAAGATAATGTCTGTGGGTTACCCACCTATTCTGGGGTCAGTCCTTGTCTGCTTCACCAGTCCCAGGGGGTATATGCATACTCCGGATGCCTTTCCAGAATGGCTTCTTTCAGGGTGTAGGTGTGAATTGTGGCTGAACAGCAGATCTTGTCATGTGTACATGGTACCGACTGGCAAGTCTTCCCCATAACTGGCTCACATAACAGGGCTTCTCAGTGGGTTTGCTGAGGACACAGGCTCTTCAACAGTGAGAGGGATTCAGAGAAGGCAGGGAAGGGCACAACTGTGACCTCAGGCCTCAGCTAGCTTTGGGACTGCTGCCAGAGTCCAAGGTGGCCTTGGGAGGTGTACCATCTAAGGATGCTGCTAGAGACCTGACTTGGGAGTGCATGCCGCCCCTGGGCCTCCGAAGGGCCTTCTCTCCGGTGTGGATCCTCTGGTGATGGAAGAGGGCTGGGCGCTCACGGAAGGCGCGGCCACACTGCGTGCACACGAAGGGCTTCTCACCCGTGTGGATGCGCCGGTGGCTGAGCAGCACTGCGCCTTTGGCAAAGGCCTTGCCGCAGTCCCCGCAGCGGAATGGCCTTTCGCCAGTGTGCAGCAGCTGATGCTGTGTGAGGTTGGAGCTGTGGCTGAAGGCACGGCCACACTGTGGGCATGAGAAAGGCTTCTCTCCGGTGTGCACACGCTGGTGCTTGAAGAGTGAGGAGCCTTGGCTGAAGGCTGCGCCGCAGAGGGAGCAAGCATAGGGCTTCTCCCCGGTGTGCGTGCGCTCATGCTGGATGAGATGCGAATTGCGGCAGAAGCGGCGGCCACACTGAGCACAGGCATAGGGTCGCCCTCCCACGTGGATCTTGCGGTGCTGGCTGAGATTGGAGCCGTGGCTGAAGGCCTTACCACACTCACTGCAATGGAAGGACTTCTCGTCAGTGTGGATGCGCTGATGGCGCACCAATGAGGAGCTGTGTCGGAAGGCCTTGCTACATACCATGCATGCATAGGGCGTTTCCCCACTGTGGATGCGCTGGTGCTGAGTCAGATGTGATGTCTGGCTGAAGGCCTTGCCACACTGGGTGCACTCATAAGGCCGCTCTCCTGTGTGGGTGCGCAGGTGCTTAAGGAGGTCTGAGCTCTTCACGAACACTTTGTTGCATGCCCTGCATTCAAAAGGTTTGTCCCCAGAGAGAAGTCCTGGGCCGGCCTGGAAGGCCTCCCCCAGCTCGTCCCATAGCGGGGACTCTGGAACACTGGAGTCTCTCTGAGATTCATGCCAAGCCCCACTCATTCCACGTTCCTCCTCAGCGCCATGGAGGTCTGGGATACTTTGGAAGACTCTCCCTGGGGTTGGCTGCAACTCTGACTTTTGCTGCACAGCTCCCCGTGGCTGCTTCTCTGGGGTCAGGAGGTCAGAGAATGCCTTCACTCTGGATGAACTATCTTCAGGAATCCCCACTGGGGAGGTCAATCGCAGGCTAACAGTTGCCTCATTGCTGCTGGAACCTAGCAGTAGCTGCTCCCAGTAGATCATAGATACTCCTGTGGGTTTTCTCTGCAGAGATGGGGAGGCACTCTGGTGTCCCTCCAGGATTTTTGCATCAGCGCAGGCACCAGCAGGAGGAAGGATACTAGTAGGTATTCCATCAGGACTATCACGAGTGGCCCCTAGAAGTGCTGCATTTCCAGACACATGTCTGTCCCTTGCATTGTGATTGGATCCTGAAGACAGAGGAAAGATAGTTACCTGGGTCATCTGGCTAGGAAGTGACCACAGCAGTCAGGGGGACCCTATGAAGTGAGTGTAAAAGAGTAGAGAGAAAAGCAGAGGTGTAGGCTGGTCCTGGGAGAAGTTGGTAGGGAAGAGCTCATAGCTCTTGGCCTTCCTGACAGCAATGGCCCTCCATGGTTGTCAGGAGTCCACAGTCAATAGCCTTTAAGATACCGGCCACTTTGGCTGTGGTCTCATGTACTATAAATGCAGATGAAAAGCCTTTGCAGGCCTCTTGGCTGCTGGATTCAGTTTCAGCTCCCAGTGCACGCAAGGACTGCAGATTGCTACTCTTTCTGTGAGTTTATCCTCAGACTGTGGGACTCTGTTGTAGGCAACACGGGTCCATCTTGACTAAAGGTCAGAGAGTTCAAACCTATTCTTGCTCCCGAAGGACAAATAATTGAATGCTCAGCCAAAGGTGTGGCTACTGGATGTCTAGCTACTCAGAGACCAGACAACAGGATATTTGACTTAGGGCATGGTTACTAGGTGTTTTGAGATTTAAGGAGGTAATTAATTATGCTTATTTTTTTCTTAGTATCATTGGGAGGGAAGACTTTTGCCCTCCCCTTTTGTTTGGAATATATAAAGACTATGAATAATAAACTTGAGGCTGTTACAGTATTCACTGGAAGCCCTCCTGCCTCTATCTTCTGTCTTTTGCCTATTTCTTCCCTCAATCCTCACTCCCCTTTTCAGGAATGTGCAAACAAGTTGGGCCGGACCTGACACATGGTCAAGACTTTGCACCGGTTGTCCTGGTGGTGGGGGCTTTCTCCCAAGCACACACTCCCTAGCCTGCTTTCTCCTTGTTGCTCATCTCTTGAGGATATGCACTACTCATCAATAATGTTTGCTGACTGCTTTTCCCTGGCACTATCCCCACACCACACAGCAGTGTCCTGCCGATGCTGTGTGCCATGCCATGAACATCTCAAGCAGAAGTGTTCAAGCAACAGCTGGGCAGAAGGAACGGCTCTACAGATGTGACAGGCTGGTCTGGAAAGTCAGCCCACACAGCACAGGTGAGGGAGGGCCTCAGAAGGAGTCATTTCCTGCATGGATGCAGTACCTGTGCCCTTTATGTTTCTCCTTTAAGGGCAGGAAGGCCACAGGGTGAGGAAAGGATTCAGAAAGAGAAGGGAGCTAGGTTGGAGACAGGAAAGGAAGGTGTCTGTGATACCAGGAAGGGGAGAAAGGAGTATCCCATGTTGGCCCTGAGTTCACTCACCAAGGCTTTGTCTCCTGTGGGTGCTCCTGCCTGGGCCTGTATTTGACCTATTGGGAACCCAGGGTTCCTCACCACGCTGGAGCTGGATGATCACATGAGGCCGAGAGACAGAGAGTCCTATGAAGGGAGAAGGAGCATGTGAGGCCAGCCCCAGCTCAGGACAGTCCAGCCCCAACAAAGAGCAGGATAAAGGATAGCATAGATATCAACCATGTAATCTATGTACCCAAAAGGTCATACCACACAGGAGGATCACAGGGCCAGCTCAAGAGTTCCTTCCCATAAGGAACCACTGGGTCAGCAGCTCCAAATGAAGGGGTTAGAACCCAGGCAGAGAGAAGAATGTAGCCAGCGAGCACCTCAGGGATACAGGAGATGGCTGAGTTTATCAGACTGCATGTATTCAGGGCCCCGGCCTTCCTCACATGGCCCATTGATAGTGGACCCTACTCATAGACAGGGAGGAGAGGGGACAGTTGCAATGGCCCCCAAACCTAGTACCCTCAGCTGGCTGCCATACCTGGTCCCAGTTTTGCTTCCAATGGAGGATTCAGGGCTTTACCTATGGAGTCTACAAGTGCGAAGTTTTCCAGCATTACATGGCGGTAGAGGGCCCTCTGGGCTGCATCCAGGAACATCCACTCCTCCTGGGAGAAGTACACAGCCACATCCTCAAAGGCCATCAGGCCCTACAACAGCAAAAATAAGATCATGTCTATGATATGGCCGTGTGAGGTAGGAACCAGCTCCTTGTCCTAATGGCTATCTCTCCTTGATGCTTCTCAGACACTTATATTCCCTCCCTGTAGTACTAGCTCAGGAGGCAGAGGCAGGCATAGCTCTGTGAGTTCAAGGCCAACCTGGTCTACAGAGTGAGCTCCACACAATAGCTGAGTGATGGTGGTGGCAAACACCTTTAATCCCAGCACTTGGGAGGCAGAGGCAGGCGGATCTCTGAGTTTGAGGCCAGCCTGGGCTACATGTACAGTAGTTCTATCCTCCCAGGTGCTTAAGCTGACCAGTGGGAGAGTTCTTTACTTGTAGCTGGTTCACATTCAAACCTGGCAAATCAGCATGTCTACCCATAATTCAGCCACTTGAACCACTATTACTAATCTGGTCCAGGGCCCACCATCATTCCCATGGACTTTGAGGGTAATAGCCTTTATTCTACATAGTGAAGCCTCCTCCATGTCTGTTCTACCCTCAGAAAAAGATAGAATGCTTTTAAAGTCCTAACTGAGGGGCTAGGTATGGTGATGCATGAGTTTAATCCCAACATTCAGGAGGTAGAGGCAAGTGGATCTCTGTAAGTTAGAGGCTGGCCTCATCTAAAAAAGCTAGTTTCAGTACAGGCTCCAAAGCTACTGAGAAACCCAGTCTCGAAAAACCAAAAAGAAAAAAAAAAGTGTTTGCTGTTTTCCCAGAGGACATGAATTCATCTCCTAGCACATCCACATTAGATACTTCAAAGTGCCTGTTCCTCAGCTCCAGAAGAACTGACATTCACGTGCATACCCAAACACAAGTGCACATAATTAGAAATAAAAAAAATCTTTTTTTTTTTTTTGTTTTTTTTCGAGACAGGGTTTCTCTGTAGTTTTGGAGCCCGTCCTGGAACTAGCTCTTGTAGACCAGGCTGGCCTCGAACTCACAGAGATCCGCCTGCCTCTGCCTCCCGAATGCTGGGATTAAAGGCGTGCGCCACCACCGCCTGGCAGAAATAAAAAATCTTTTAAAAAATTCTAACTGGGGGGCTGGAGAGATGGCTCAGTGGTTAAGAGCACTACCTGCTCTTCCAAAGGTCCTGAGTTCAATTCCCAGCAACCGCATGGTGGCTCACAACCATCTGTAATGAGATCTGGTGCCCTCTTCTGGCCTGCAGGCATACATGCAGAATACTAAGAATACTGTATACATAATAAATAAATCTTTAAAAAAAAAATTCTAACTGGGAAACTGTCCAGTCTATGTTTAAAGCACTCCATGTCTTCCAATGCCTTTGGGACAAAGTCCCAACTCCTCTGCCTGATATTTCAACACAAGACCTCCCTTCCCTGTTCATTCTACACCTAAATTGCTAAGTTCCAGGCTGGGAATGTAGCTCAGTTTGTAGCATTTGCATGATATTCACAAAGCCTTGGGTTCCACCCCCAGGAACATATAAATGGTGCATGCCTGCAAATCCAGAACTTGGGAAGTGGAGGCAGGAGGACCAGAAGTTCAAGACCATTCTTGGCAACATATCTAACTTGAGGTCAGCCTCAAAAGAAGAGACACGTCTCCCCTTTGATTTTGACGTGTAGGTCTTTCCCTTTAACTTTCTTCCAGTCCTTACCTCTTGGCTATCACAAGCGAGGCTTCCACACCGGTCAGCCTCACTGACCTGGGCTATGATGTTGGGAAAAAAACTGCTTCCCTCCCCAACAGCCCAGCAAGAGGGCAAGCCAGGACGCCTGGTAGGTCCATGCAAGGATCCCTAAACTCACCAGCGCTGTATCTGTTGGTGGCCAGGTCTCCGCCGTCGGAATCTGTAATGGGGGCGGGGCACAGCGGGCAGAAGACCTGGGCATAGCCCGTCCCCGCCCACGGCCTCGCGCAGCCCGCCGGGGCCTCAGTTTCCCGGTTTAGACAAGGACGTTATACGTCCAGTGGACTGCTGAAGGGTTGCAGCTAAGGAATGGAAAGTACGTGGCTCCGGGAACGGCCCTAACGGTCTCAACCGTCACCTACGAATCAATGGGGGAAACTGAGGCTTGGAGGAGGGGCCGCCGGCTTGCAGAGCCGACGTGTGCTGAGCCACGGCCCGAGCGGGCAGCTTCCTCACTTGCCCTAGTCTTAGGTCCCAAGAACCTCCTGGAGAGGGTAGAGTCGGCCGGGTTTCCCCCGCACCAATCGGGACCACCCGTGTGGCCCGAAGCGGGTCTGCAAACAGACAACCGAGACCGCCGGAAGCCCCGCCTCCACGGCTCGCGTTGGCCAGTGCACACTACCGCTGCTCGGGTAAACGTAGTTCCTGCTGGCTTTCCTGAATGACAGGCGGTGCCTTCTCGGTAACCATGGCCACGGCCAAGCCTCTTTCCCCCGATTTCCCCACCCCTGGCGGAGTGCTGGAAAGAAATTTACGGTCATCGTCAGATTTCGGTGGGACCTGAGCACTAAAAGGGTCTCCTGAGTGGGTTCCCGCGCCCGGTAGACGTCCCTGGACCAGAAAAAACTAGAGATGCAGAAGTGGGAACTTAGCGGTTTCCGGAGGGCGACACTAAGCAGCACCGGGAGTAGCTCACACCTTTAATCTCAGCACTCGGGTGGCAGAGGCAGGAGGATCTGTGTGAGTTCAAGGCCAGCTTGATCTACAAAGCAAGTTCTAGGACAGCCAGAGCTATTACACAGAGAGAAACCCTGTCTTGAAAGAACAAACAAAGCAAAACGGAAAAGGTTGTGTGTGTGTGTGTGTGTGTGTGTGTGTGTGTACGCGTACGTGCGCGCGTGCACGCGCGTGTGCTGGAGAGATGGCTTAGTGGCCCTTCCAGAGGACCAGAGTTTAATTCCCAGTAACCACATAACAGCTCACAACTGCCTGTAACTCCAGTTCCTCACACAGACATACATGCAGGCAAATGCACACCAGTGCACTTGAAATGAAAACAAACAAAAAATTTAAAAGGGGGAGGGCACAGCAGCTTTAGACCAGATCCAAATTCAAAGCCATATCTGTGCCTGGCATGGTGGTGCCTTCCCAGCACTCATAAGCAAAAGCAGGAGGATGGCTGTTAAATTCGTGGCTCACAATCATTTATAGTGGGATCTGATGCCCTCTTCTGGCAAAAGTTCTACATGCAGATAGAGCACTTATAAATAATTTTTTAAAAAGTGTCATAATGAACTGGCACACGCTTTTAATCCCAGCCCTCGGGAGGCAGAGACAGGAGGATCTCTGTGAGTTCGAGGCCAGCCTAGGTAAGCCTGACCTGTTACACAGAGAAACTCTGTTTCAGGAAAAAAACAAAACAAAAAAACAGTGAAAAGCATTAAAAATTATAATGAAATCCATTACACTGTGTGCAGATTTTTAAAAACTAATAAAAATAAAACTAAAATAAAAAAGTCAAGGCCAGTTTTGCTATCCTATACTGTTTTCAGACCCTTGCGCAGATCAGCTGTTATTCTTCTACACACAGGCTGCTTGTCCTAAGGCCACTGAGTTCTTGCCTTTGCCCACACATCACATTATTGATTCTTCATTCACTTGGGATCAAAGCGTTTGTGATACACGAGATTTTGGAGAGGCAGGGCAGTCTTAGTGCAGACTGACCCTGTTGTTGAAGGACAGTAAAAGGTTTTCCCTGTATTACACCATGTGATGAATTTTGTTTTAGGATTCTTATTTTCCTTGTGTTGACTTCCTTAATTCTACATATGCTGTCTCTCAGAGTAAAGAAGTGTTCTGAGGTCTTTTGTTCAAATGTGGGCTGGAACAGTGCCTAACATATAGTAGGTTCTCAAACAGCATGGGTTGAGAGCTGGATATGTTGGCGTCTGAAATACCAGTACTTGGGAGGTGGAGGCAGAAGGGGAAGGAGTTCAAGGGCAGCTGTGGCAATATTGTGAATTTGAGAACAGCCTGGACTATAAGAGATACTAATTCTAGAACTCAGAAGACTACACAAGGAGAATTATCACAAATTTGAGGTCAGCTGGGGTATACAGTAAGTCTGTCTCATGCACGTGCATGCACGCACACACCCACACCCACACACAGAGAAAACACACGAAGAGAGATGATGTGGGATTTCCCTCTGTATGCTGTGAATACCATTGGTGAATAAAGAAACTGCCTTGGCCTGTTGATAGGGTAGAATACAGCTAGGCAGGAAAAATTAAACTGAATGCTGGAAGAAATTCACAGAGTCAGAAGCCATGTAGCCCTGCCAGCGACAGATGCCAGCGCCATACACAGATTACTAGAAATGGGTTAAATTAAGATATAAGTGTTAGCCAATAAGAACCCAGAGATTTTAAACTGTTCAAAGCATTAAAAAAAAAAAAAGAAGCTAGAGCTAATAGGCCAAGCAGTGATTTCATTAATACAGTTTCTGTGTGATTATTCTGTGTCTGAGCTGCCAGGCAGCCAGTAAACAAAAACAGTGGCCCTTGTTAAAACACACACAGAGAGAGCTCTTGTGAAGTAATCCCTTTGTACACTGTGAAGATGTGTTTTTCTCATTGTTAATAAAGATCTGACTGGCCAATAGCTAGGAAGCAAGAGTTAGATGGGAGAGCCAAAGTGGGAGAACACTGGGAAGAAGAGGGGTCGAGTCATCAGCCAGACACAGAGGAAGCAGAAGATGAATATGCCATGCTGAACAAACAAAGGTACTGCCACATGGTAGAGCATAAATAAGAAATATGGGTTAATTTAAGATGTAAGAGGTAGTTAGTAACAAATCTAAACTATTAGCTGAGCACTTATAAGTCTCTGTGTGATTATTTGGGAACTGGATGGTGAGACAGAGCTGACTGGCAGGACACAGAGAAATTCCATCAACAGAGAGAGAGGGAGGGAGGGAGGGAGGGAGGGAGGGAGGAAGAGACAGAGAGACAGAGAGAAGCCAGATGTGGTAGCACATGCCTGTAATCCTAGTACTTTGGAGAGAGACTAAGGACAATCAATCAATCCAAGGTAATTTTGAATATACAGTGAGTTCAAAAACATCCTGAGATACAGGGACCCTGTCTCCAAAAGAGAAAGTGACCAGTGAGATGGCTCAGCAAGTACAAGCACTTGCCACAAAGCCGGATAGTTTGAGTTCTATCCCCAAGTAGAGATAACTGACTCCCCCCCCAGTTGTCCTCTAAACTTCTATAGTACCAAAGCACATAGATACTCACACCCATTCCCACACAAAATAAATAAATGTAATAAAATATTTTCCTTAAGGAAAGAAGAGGCTGGTTGTGGTGGCCAAATACTCTGTGAGTTCAAGGTCAGCCTGGTCTATAAAATATTTCCAGGCCAGTCAAGGTTAAATGGTGAGACCCTGGTGTGGGAGGTCCTTCTGTCTATGTGTTGCTTTGATTGGTTAATGAATAAAGGAACTGCTTTGGGCCTATAGCAGAGCTATAGGGGAACAGAGCTAGGCTGGGAAACTAAACAAAATGCTGGGAGGAAGAAGGTGGAGTCAGGGGATGCGATGGATCTGCCACTGGAGATAGGAGTGCTGGAACTTTGCTGGTAGGCGATGACCTCGTAGTGATACACAGATTAATAGAAATGGGTTAAATTAAGATGTAAGAGTTAGCCAACAAGACAGATTCAATGCAATGCCAATCAAAATCCCAACAAAATTCTTCAAAGACCTCGAAAGAACAATACTCAACTTCATTTGGAAAAGCAAAAAACCCAGGATAGACAAAACAATCCTAGGCAACAAAAGAACATCTGGAGGCATCACAATCCCTGACTTCAAACTATACTACAGAGCTACAGTACTGAAAACAGCCTGGTACTGGCATAAGAACAGACAGTAGGACCAGTGGAACCGAATAGAAGACCCGGATATCAATCCACACATCTTCGAACACCTGATATTTGATAAAGAAGCAAAAAATATCAAATGGAAAAAGAAAGCATATTCAACAAGTGGTGCTGGCATAACTGGATATCAACATGTAGACAAATGAAAGTATACCCGTATCTATCACCATGTACAAAACTCAAATCCAAATGGATCAAAGGCCTCAATATAAAGCCAGCCACACTGGACCTTTTAGAAGAGAAAGTGGGAAGTACACTTGAACACATTGGCACAGGGAACCACTTCCTAAATAGAACCAACCCCAGCAGCACAGACACTGAGAGAAACAATTAATAAATAGGACCTCCTGAAACTGAAAAGCTTCTGTAAAGCAAAGGACACGGTCAACAAGATAAAACGCCAGCCTAAGAATGGGAAAAGATCTTCACTAATCACACATCAGACAGAGGTCTGATCTCTAAAATATACAAGGAACTCAAGAAATTGGACAACAAAAGAACACATAATCCAATAAAAAAAAATGGAGCACAGACCTAAACAGAGAACTCTCAACAGAGGAATCTAAAATGGCTGAAAGACACTTAAGGAAATGTTCAACATCCTTAGTCATCAGAGAAATGCAAATCAAAACAA
>PVIU01025543.1:0-23522 GCA_004026605.1 Ondatra zibethicus
CTAGTCAGTTTGGATTCACACCTTCCTAGGCCTGGATGGAGGCGAGAGGGCCTTGGGCTTCCCACAGGGCAGGGTAACCTGCCCTCTCTTAGGACTGGAGGGGAAAAGGGGAGGGGGAGTGGGGGAGCGGGAGGGAAATGGGAGGAGTGGAGGAGGTGGAAATTTTGAATGGTACTATTTATAATGCAATAATAAAAAATTAAATGTGAAAAAAAGATAGGTTGGTAGTATCAGTAAAAATGGAAGTGTAATGGGCAAAAGATCATAGTTTATTGTGTAGAAATTCAAAGCAACCAAAATTTTAATAAATCATAAACTCACCAGCATCTGGTGACCACTATTCCACTCTAAAACCACTTTTTTACATTCCACATATGAGTGAGATCATGAATTTCTTGTCATCCTACACCTCATTTATTTTACATACTAGGAAGAACTTCAGTTCCCTCCGCATTGGTACATGTGACAGGAGTCTATTTTTCATATAACTAAATTATATTCCATTTTGTATGTACATCATAATTTCTTAACACATTCATAAGCTGATGGACACTTCACTTGCTCTAATTATCTGTTTTGAATAACACTGCAATGAACCTAGGAGTAAAACAATCTTTAATGTTCTTATTGCATGTCCTACAAATCACAAGTAGATTTATTTTAATGTTTACAAGGACATTCCAAATTGTATTTAAACAAACTATTTTTATTTTACATACCAATCCCTGTTCCCCCTCCCTTTCTTCCTCCCGTTCCCTTACCTTCTCCTCACTCCACCCCCATCCACTCCACAGAGAGGATAAGGTCAACAAAGTCTAGCACATCATGCTGAGTCAGGACCAAGGCCCACCCTTCTGTATCAAGCCTGAGCAAGTTATCTCTTCATATTGGGAATGGGATCCAAAAATCCATTTCATGCACCAAAGCTAAATCTTGGTGCCACTGTCACAGTGGTGAGTTGTCCTTATTTACTTTTCTAGCAAAATTTTCCTGAAGCACACTATAAAAATTATAGTTATGTTTACAGAGATGAGCTAGTATTATGGTTTTGATTGACATTTTTCTGATAATTAGTGATATTGGATTCTTTTATACACCAGTAGGCCAGTTATGTCTCATTTTGAAAGATGTCAATTTAAGACAATTCCCTACTTCTCCATAAAGTTACTACTACTTCTATTATTTTAGTAGTTAGTTTTCAGAGTGTTTTATATCTTTTGGATATCAGCCCCTTGCCAGATCTACAGCTCTCAAATACTTTTCTCTATTTTGTAGGCTGTGTTTTCACTATATTGATTGTCTCTTTTTCTGTGCAGAGGTTTTCTAATTTGATGTAATCCTAATAATAAATATATCAAGTTTTGCTTTGCTTTGGTGATCTTTGTTTTGGAGGGTCTTATTAAAAAGTCCTTAACTATTCCACTATTCCTTCTAGAAGATTCTTGTCATCCATTGTATCTTTAATCCATTCTGTGTTGATATTTGTAACTGATAAGAGAAACGGATCTTCTTTTATGTTTCTGCATGTCAAAATTCAATACTTCTAGCACCAATCATTGAAAACTCTCTTTTCTTGCTAGTATCTTTGTAAAAAATTATTTTGCTATAGATTCATGAGTTTTCCCTCTAGCTTCACAATTGCATTGGTCTGTATATCTATTTCCTTGTTGATTTTTCTGCCTGTTGGTCTGTTGTTGAAAGCTGTAATCCCATTGTCCTGTAGTTTACCTCTATCTTTTGGTTTATAATGTTTTCTTGTCTATGGCAATTTTTAGAAAAAATACTACTTGGCTCCAACTGTGGGAACCATGAAAATGCAGTACTGATGAGCTTACTGTTGACATATTTCTCAGGGTGCGTTCACCAACATCTAGACAAAATCAATAATTTTTATTGGGTGCCATAATTGATCTTGTAAATATGTTTGAATTTAATCTTTAGGAGATCAAACTAAAATTGCATCTGCAATGCTTTCTGAAAGACAGTATTAACTGACCTTTGTCTACATAAAAATCATTTTGTAGGAATTACCTTAGGTTTAAACTTCTGGTTTTTAAGTGGATTATTAATAATAAACACTTTCCATCAGAGAAAAGCAATAAAAATTATGGAATTCCTTAATCTGCATCATTCTGTAGCCTTCAGTTATTAAAATTCAAATCCAGTGTCATGGCAGAGTTGCCACCTGTTTGTAAAAAGTTCTTCTTGAATACTATCTCCAACTGCTGGTAGTAATTTTTTCATGACTCTTATGCATTGCTGGCAAATGGCGGCTCAGAGGCTCACAGAAATGGCAGCTCACAGAAATGGAGGCTCACAGAAATGGAGGCTCACAGAAATGGAGGCTCACAGAAATGGCAGCAAGTCTTGAAACACAACTGAGCTGAGAGAAAGAGCTTCAGCAAGTCTGATCACAACTTCAGTAAAACATGCTGCTGATTGAAAACTAAAGTTAGAGAAAATAAATTATTTTTATCATTTTCATGAAAGTACCAGTAATATTATTCATTTTTTGAATTTAAATGCTTTGCTCCCAGACAACTATGCAAATCAGATACTCAAAACTTTAATCAGTAATAGCTAATACTGTGTACCAAGTTTGGCTTTAATGCACGATATGCATTAAATTTAAATATTTTATAAGTCTAAATATTTGGGTCTCTATACAAAGTAATACCATGTCTACTTCACAGGCACAAAATACTGACGTCCAAGGAGTTTATTAGTTAGGTTAACAAAGTCAAGAGCAATGGTAGAGGCAGGATTCAAATCCTGTTAACTTTGCTTCATGTCCAAGACCCTGAATAGTAAAAGCATTCTAAAAATATAATTAAACAAGCGGATCTCTTAATTCCTATTTTACTTAAAGAACTTTCAGTACTGACTTTTCATATTCTTACCTTACCAAAGATGCAGCCAAAAGTAAGAGATGCTCAAAACTGTTCTAAAGTAGTTTATCCCTAAAAAAAAAAAATGACTTAAACCTCCAAATGACTATTGACTGATACTTAATTACAGGTGATATCAAGTCTACATAGCACCACAAATCTTCAGACTAGAAAAATCAAACTTTGCATCCTAAAGTGCACCCTTTTCTCATGTCATTCTTCACTGGATTCAAAAGCCCCCAGTGAAAGGCAGACTCTAGTTAGGCAAAGAATCGAACAAAGAGGAGAAATTACAACTCAGGAAGAGTCGTGTTTGGTTTTGCACTGTCAGCAAGACTGGGAAACCACCCTATCATGAGCTGCTCGCAATGAGCCACCCATACTCCTCAGAGTCAGCAGCCCAAGGCTGAAAGAAAAACTCCTCTATTGTACTTGACTTTTATTTCTTGAATTTGAAAAAGCTAACTACTAAAATTTAATCATGTTGAATTTATCAAGGGAAAAGAAATAAACTCGAAAGGTAAGCATACAATGCAAAGAAGATTTAGCTGAGCACAAAACAAGTTGATCTTATTTTCGGGGAAATAGTCATATTGAATACCTCTACCTATTCTTTTGTCTTGACAAGGCCAATGATTTCTGGAATTAAAGATCACATTCTGCTACGCTTCCAATTTGAATTTTTTGTACATGATTTCCTTCAAGGATGCTATGATTTTCAATTGATTTACTATGGTCTGAATGTTTGTGTCTCTCCCCCAATTCAGAAAAATTCAGATGTAGATTTTTAACCTTTCCAAGGAGTGATATTAGTAGGTAGAAAATTTGGGGTAGTGAATAGGCCACGAGGATAGAGCCCAAATAAATGGTATTAATGTCTACTATGCCATGAATCTGAAATGTGGCTTTCTAGTTACTTTTCTACTGTTGTGACTAGATACATATAAAAGACTGAGTTCATTGGGGGCTGCTTACAGTTGAAGACTTTGAGTCCATGACCATAATGGTGAGGAGCATGGCAAGAGGCAGGCAGGCGTGGGCTGGAGAAGCTTCTATCTGATCTACAAGCAGGAGACACAGAGAGAGAGAGAGCTAACTTGGAAATGACTTGGTCTTTTAAAACCTCAAAGCCCAGCCCTAGTGACAAACCTCCTAATCCTTCTGCCTCAGTCAATGTTTTATTGCTGTGAAAAGATATCATGACCACAGCAACTCTTATAAAGGAAAACATGTATAACTCGATAAAATCAATTTAAAAAAAGGAAAAAATAAAGGAAAACATTTCATTGGGACTGGCTTACAGTTCAGATATTTAGTCTATTATTGTCATGGAGGCAAGCATGGTGGCATTCAGGCAGACATGGTGCTGGAGAAATAGCTGAGAGTCCTACATCAGGGTCTGCAGGCAGCAGAAAGAGAGTGACATTGGGCCTGGCTTAATCATTGAAATCTCAAATCCCACCTCCAGTGACACAAGTCCTCTAACAAGACCACACCTACTCCAAAAAGGCCATACATGCAGTGCCACCTCCTGATGACTAAGCATTCAAATATATGAGCCAATAGGGGCCACTCTTATTCAGATCACCATACCTTCCCAAATAGTGTCATCATCTGGGACAAAGCATTCAAATATATATGTCTATGGGATCATTCTTATTGGAACCAGTTATCAATAGGTTAATATTTTTATACATGGCCCCCAGTTAGTGGGTTTTATTTTCTTTGTTACTTTTAGAGGTTCTTGAAACTTCACCAGGACTGGATATCTGGAAGAAGTAGGTAACTAAGGACAAACCTTGGAGGGTTATACTATGGCCTGGTTGCTACTTCACTCTCTGCATCTTGGCCCCTCATGATGCCAACAGCTTCATCTTCACCATCAATTGAGGTGCTCCAACAAGATGGACATAAACTTTCCCACACCATAAACAAAAATAAACCTCTCCTGCCATAAATTGCTTTCATCGGGCATTCTTTAATAGTGATAAGATAGCAATCAATAGATAAAATTGATACTGATACTAAGAGTCGGGTTTTGTTCTGGCTAACTCTCACGACGTGGTGATTAGGGCCTTTGAATGTAGTTTTAAAGGTGAATTTGGAAGAAGAATTTTGATGCACAAGCTAGAAAAGCCTTAGAAGTCTGTAAATATGCCTTCATTAATCATTCTGGTAGGAGTTCAGAAGAAAAGAATGAGGAGAGAGATGAGTGCAGTAAAGATAGCACTCATAAGGTTTCTAATGAGAATAAGGACTCTATCGGCACTTGCCTTATAATATGACTAATAATTTCTTGATATTCTGTGGAGTAAGTTTTTAAGACAACACTCCATTCAAGCTGTAATATGGTTATTGCTAGTTGCTGTTAGTGAGGTTTACAGTAAGAATAAGAAGCAAATGAGAAGAGCAGAAAGATGTGAACATGTGAGTTTGGCTAGAGTCAGAGATCATTTATAGTTGATCATTTATAGAAACTAAAAGACCTTAGATGCTAAGAGATTAGTACCATTAAAGAGACTCTGCCAAATAGCTTCCTCTGGGATATAGGAAAGATGTTTTGAGTGACGTTATTGGGCATTTGTGACATTGCTGTGTAAAAGTACCTGACAAGAAAGAACTTAGGACACAATGGGGGAAGTCCTCATTTCAGCTGACAGTTCAAGGGCACAGTATACCATGATGAGACTTACTCTTCATTTGGTCCAGGACTCAAGTCCAGTGAATGGTACTGTGCATACTTGGTATGACTCTGCCCACCTCAATTTACCTGGCCAAACTCATCTCTCACAGGCATGTTCAGAGACTCACCTAATCCAAATAATACCTCATAGGCAGGCCTGATGGTTTACTGCATAGGTGGTTCTAGAACCTTTCAAGTTGATAAAAAAAAATAGTATCTATTAAAAGGGCACGTTGGGAATTGGCAAGAACTGGCCTGTTACAGGCTGTAGGAGGTAAGAGTGTAAGGCCCTGTAAAAGACTTCTCTAAAAGGAGCGTGACTACAAAGCACCATGCTCACACCAGGTACTTTGAGAAGTGTTTCCCACAGTTCAGAGGCTTAGGTTCTTAACTTATTACTTTTGAATGAATTCATGTCATTAAAATTTTCTTCATATAGACAAAACATCAAAAACTTCTTGGATAGAATAAAAATGGCTCTAGTCCAGTTCCCCAAAATTCTTGCTCCCATCGGAAGCCTCATGAGCGTAGTCTTTAATGTCAAAATTCCCGCTGAGCATCTGCTCTTCTGAGCTCCCACCAGAATCATCTGTGAGTCTAAGGGGCCTAGCCATCAATAAAGTCAACAGTAGATCTTGACATTGTCATGCGGTACCACTGTCTGATTTTGGAGGTGTATGAAATACAGAAATTATGGGAATTTGGCAGTTTTGAGTGAGATTTTCTTGGAAAGTTTAGTATTCATGCAATGGGTTTGGAGAATCATTAAGAGGACATTTTGAGTGAGGTAACCCAGACACAGAAAAACAGTTATCACATGTACTCACTCATAGGTGGTTTTTAAACATAAAGCAAAGAAAACCAGCCTACAAATCACAATCCCAAAGATCTTAGAAACAATGAGGACACTAAGAGAGACATACATAAATCTACTCTACATGGGAAGTAGAAAAAGACAAGATCTCCTGAGTAAATTGGGAGCATGGGGACCTTGGGAAAGGGTTGAATGGGAGGGCAGAGGCAGGGAGGGAATAGAGAAAAATGTGAGCTCAATAAAAATAATTTTTAAAAAAATAAGGCTGAACATGAAGCTCTGGAGGTGAATTCTAAGCCATAATGAAGATGTCAGAATGTTGAACTGCCAGGAATGTAAGGTATTGGCCACTGAAAGCTGAAGACACCACATACAACCAACTTAAGAGACACTATTTTGTCTGGTTCCAAAAAAGGCAAATCTACCATGGTGGGGCCCTTTGGGGGCTTATAGGATGTCATTATGTTCAGCTCAGATGCTGAACATTCAGTTCCAGAATTTGACCTTTGGTCTCACCCGTCATTTTTTTTGGCCCCATTTCTTTCTCTTTAAGTGAGGTGTTTATTATCTGGCTTATGAAATGGAATAAATAACTTTCCTTTTCATTCTCTAGGAACTTTGAGAAGTAGGGCACAGCTAGCGAAGGTAGATGAGTAGAGGTGGTTCTTCCAAGTTTATAACCAAACTTAATTCTTGCCTCGCTCTTCATCCTGGTCACACTCCCTATTGCTGTGATAAACTACCACAGGAAAAGCACCTTAAGGAGCAAAATGTTTATTTGACTCACAGTTTCAAGTTACGGTTCCTCATTGTGGAGAACTTAAGGCAGCAAAAACAAGGCAGATGGTTATGTTATTTGGCAGTAAAAAGCAGGGGGTGATGAATTGATGCTTACGTGCTATTGTTTTCTTTCCATTAATTCCATAGTACAGCCCACGAAACAGTGCCTCACACAGTTAAGGTAGGTTTCGTCTCAATTCACTCAACTAGAAATAATCTCTTATAGGCATGCCTAGTGGTCAACCTCGTGTAGACGTTTTCTATTGAGACGTTTGAAGTGACTACAATGTATCAAGTTGACAATGAAAACTAACCACTGACTTTCTGCTTCCTCATCTGTTGTGATGTAAACAGCCTCTACCATTTGCTCCAGAGGTGATCCAACTTGCTTTCTCCATCCTGATGGAGTGAAGCTCTCTGAAATCATGAGCCAGTATAAACCTACCCTGCCTTAAGTTACTTTGGTAAGGCTTCCTGTCACAGGGATGCAAGTATAAGTAACAGGAGGCTTTTATTACAGGGATCCCAGATAGCTACCTTGTCCTGTCCAAAATGTGAGAACGCAACCAGAAAATTAAGGAAGTCATACTTCTCCAGATTCAGAACCTTCAAATGCCTCAATTTTGGATTTCTCAGCTTCCAGAACATTCTTTATAAGTTCCTCAGTGTGAGCTACTTTGTTGTACTAAAGTTCCGCAGTAGAAGAGGTGGTTTATTCAGAGAATAAAATTGAATGAGCGAAGTTTATGCGCTGGCAATGCTGAAGCATGCATGGGCAGCCCGTTCTGTTGAACTTGTCCGTATTGGGTTTCTTGGTCTAAGTTGATGAGAACAACTGACCAGGTCTCTTCTCAAGAGGGCACCGGATCTCATTACAGATGGCTGTGAGCCACCATGTGGTTTCTGGGAAATGAACTCAAGATCTTTGGAAGAGAAGGCAGTGCTCTTAACTGCTGAGCCATCTCTCCAGCCCCTTATACAAAGAATACTGGTCTCAAAATAGAGGCATGAATTCTAATCTCCACAAAACATACACCTGAACATTGCGTTGTATGTCGTTTTGAGCTTTAATATTCTTAAAGCAAAATAAATCAGCATCACTCACCTTATGAAGCAGTAAAAACCATGTACATGTTTACACAGTGTCTAACATAAAATTAAGATTTAAAAATACTGACTACATCCCATGACCAGTCCTTTACACAACAATTTGCCTGTTCAGATTCATTATTTTTTCACCCAATTAATGGTCATTCATTTACACTCCCCTCCATGGGGTACTAAAATACTGTATAGAGTTATTTTATATAATTGAAATTGGTGGCCGATATAAGCACTTCCACTAGGCAGATACAAAGAAAATTACCTGTTTGAAATGTTCTTGCTGTGAAATGATGGTTTAATGGCCACAAAGGGATATAAGGAGGCCATTGGCAGATGAACAAGAGTGTCCTTCCTCTTTTGAAAGTTCCACATGTTACTGGCAGTGGTTCTTGCCACTAAATTTGGTATGGGAGTAATGGAACTGGAAAAAAATGCATCTGATCACCTCATTTTTCTTAGGGTTACTGATGCACTGTTCAAAATTGGACTGAAAACTAGAGGTTTCTGAGCATTATTCTTTTTAGAATGTGTAGCACATAAAGTTGTTAAGATGATCCTATGTTTCTTGGACTATATGGACAGCAGTTCTTGGATTTGGGGCCATTCTCAGTCGGCTGTATTACTTTCGTTGTATTGGGAAGATAAAGATAGATTTCCCTTGCAAAAGCAAAATTATATACAAAATGAGGTTCTCTATTTAAACTCATTTTTGGAGTAATGCATCTTGGAAATTGCATCTTATGTTTCAGTCCTCTAAATTTGAGGCAAACAGAAAGCTTTTCTATGGCTATTTCTTATCAAAAATGCTTCTATGTAGCTAAGTCATTTCAACTAGCAGCAAAGTGAAGGTTAAATCTTGTAGGGTATTATATCAGAAGGAACATGATTTTGCAAAACACAGACAGTTCCCAGTGTTTCTCAGGAAATGCTTCTTAATCAGGGTATGCACTATGTACATCAAAATATAATTATCAACAGCTTGCATGTGTCACTTTGATAGCTTTGTTGAGAACACCACAATATTTAAACAGTGAAAAGACATCCTATACTCTGAACCCAGTTACATGAAATCATTGGTGTTATTCTTTAGCAGTCTCTGAAGAGATCTATTTCTATATCTCCTCTAATTTGAGAATGCAGCTGTAGAGATATTTGATTGAATTAGTCTAATCAGTTAACTATCCCACCTCAATCATCAGAGTTATTTTTTACTAAGAAGTGCACCAAGAATATCACACATTACCAATTTGATCTTTGCAAACTTTTATAGTAGATGCTATCCCATATCCATTTTATAGAAAGTCAACTAAGGCATGGAAAAGAAGGCTGACCATGTGTTCCATGAAGGTAGACACTAAGCACTATAAACTTGAAGGGATCATTGAACCGCATGAAAATGAGCACACTGCACCTATAAATAGAATAACAAATAGAATGCAAACACAAGCCACCTGGCTGAAAAGAACTGGCTCCTCGGTCACACCATTCAATGGTGCCTGTCATCTCCATGTCAACCCCAAACAGCACGACACTAAGTACACAGTACAGAAACACGCACCTTTAAAAATCTTCTTGATCATTGCCTAACCCTTATTTTCTTTTTATTACCGAGTATTCTCTTTTGAGTGAAAGTACAAATTATAAATTCAAAGATTTCTAGGCCTTGTATAGGGCCTTCATTTCCCTAAAACAGTTATGTTCAATGAGTATAATTGTCTCCTCTACAAAAATTACAGCTATAAAGGACCCATTTTCCATGGTTGCTAAAACACCACTTGTTGGTCTTGGTGTCCTGCTTTCGTTGACAGCACCAGGTGACAAAGTCAATTAGTATCCCCTACTTCACACAGCAAGGAGTCAACTTGGAAGAAGATGTCTTGAGGGAGGTTTTTCACAGATCATACTGGCCTTTGGCCATGTCTTTAGGGAATGGTCTTGATTGTTGATTCATGTGAGAGGGCAGGCAGTGCTAATGACAAACAGGCAGGTGGGACTCAGACGTATAAAAATATCTGACAGAGAGAGCAAGAAACAAACCAACAGATAGACAAGGAGAAGAGATGGGGGGAGAAGAGTAAGAAGCAGTGTCTTTTCACAGTCTCAGCTTCAGTTTCTGCCTCTAGGTTCCCTCCTTGACTTCTCTCAGTAACACACTGCTACCTGGAAATGTAAATTAGAATTAACCATTTATTCCCCAGCATACTTTTGGTCAGAGTATTTCATCACAGCAACAGAAACGTAACTTCAGCACTCAGGAGTATCTTCACCTTGGGGCTCTAAGAAGTTTGATATTGCTCCTACTAGCCTGTCTTCTTAGGTGCCCCACATGGATCATGAAGCTTCAATTTCCCCAAGTCAATGTGCATCCTGAGTGACCAGCTTCCCTGGGTGTCCACATTACCATTGACCTGCAAATTCATAATATTGTAAATATGTTCTTTGCATCAACAATTATTTATGGAACACTTAATGTATCTTTGTACTACTTAAACTGTTAGGAATAAAGGTGTAAATTATACATAAAAGCTCTGTTCTTATCTAATAAGGAGACAATTGAAGCACAACGCCATGATATAATCTATGAAGTACTAAAAGATGCACTAAAGCAAGATAAAGGAATAGTGAGAGTGCCAAGAGAAAGCTGCTTCAAGGGCAGAATATTTCTGTGGCAATATGAGCAAAGTGAGGAAATGAGGCCTGAAGTCATCTAGAACTTGTGGGAAGAGAAGACAGTTCGATGGGCATGGGCAAGGTCACATAGCTACATGAGCAACGAAGTAAAAGAGATAGGATCAGAGATACAGGGGCTTACAGGATGCTGTAAACCAGGTTATAGCAGGATACTGTAGACCTGGTCATAACAGGGTGCTCTAGGCCAGAACATAACAGGGTGCTCTAGACCAGGTCATAACAGAGTGCCATAGACCAGAACATAACAAGGTGCTATAGATCAGAATATAAAAGGTTGTTATAGACCAGAACATAACAGGGTGCTCTAGGCCAGATCATAAAATTGCTCTTTTATTCAAAACATCACAGTGTATTAATTTTGCAATTCTGTGTGACAAAATGTGTCTAGGAAAATATAGAAATTTAAGCTCAGACAGTGGTGTATGTCTGTGATCCCAAGGATTGTGAGTTTAAGGCCAGCCTAGGCTGCATAATAACATCCTACTGCAAAAATAATACCAAAAATAGTTTTCTGAACAATTTCCATCAGTTAGGAGTTGAGTATTTAACTATACTTTCTACGTAGAACTTTAAAAGGCAAAAAATAAGGTATCATCTGGCTGTACCCTGCTTGAAGGAATACCAGACAAAAATAAATCCTAAGCACCTTCAAGACGTTTGAAATGCACATTTTCTTTTCAGATGTTTGCCTCCTATACCCTCCATTTCCATGTTTAGAAGGCAGAGAACCTCTCAGATTCCTGCTGCAGACTGCTCTCAGCCGCATTGCAGTTTGCTTCCTGCAGCCCAGCCAAGCATTTGATTCAGGTACCTCTGTCTTCCTATTAGATAAGGCCAAGATGTTACTTCTTACAATTAATTCAGAGTTAATTGATCTGGGAGTTTAATTGCATCTGAAAATCCCATCATTATCATAAAGCCTTCTTAGATTCAAGGGTAGCGTTTATATTCCACTCCAAAGGTGGAATGAGGGAGGTGGGCTTAGAATTCTGTCTATAATACATGGGACATCATTAATTCAGAGCAAGGCAAATTAATTTTGACTTGATGAGGTCACCTAGGTTTCTATGTTGTAGATTTTAGATGAACAGTAGTACCAGTGAGATGAATCAAGAGGCCTTTGTCAAGGTATAGGCAATATTTGGTGAGAGGATATATGACTTAGATTCCAAGACAGAGTCACTAGCTTTGGTCAGTGTATCAGCAATGAACTTTGTTTTCAGTGGACACAAAGCTTTGATGCTATGAAGATCAGCATACTTTCACTCCTCTCAATTTTATAAAAGCCACTACACACACTGAGGTCCCCTCCTTCTCCCTCTGCTATCTGGACAGAGGCTGAAAGCAGGTGCAGCCTCCAAGGCTTTATAGGACCTGTACTTACTAACCTGTGCAGCTTGCTCTTCATTAGCTTGTGCCATTTGAATGTGATCCTTCTTATCATTTCACTTTTACCAACACTGTTCCTGTGAGAAACTGTCTTCTTCTATCATTGTGCAAAATAATTTACCATTCTCTTAGGCCCTGGTTCCATCGTAATTCAGAAACTCCTCCAACCTCACTAATGTACATAATCACCATGCTGAAGAGCACTTTTGGTACCCCTGCTATCTAGTACGTAAGTTTTTGTTTATTTGTGAAATTCCCATACTGACACACATTTTATCTAATAGACTGCGCTAATAGAGAAACACTGTGAAGACGGAAACCACCAAAACCATCATGCCTTGCAAAACATCTCTCAGCATCTCTTAAATCAATGAATGACAAGTTTCTAAACTTGCTCTCTCCATCAGTAATACCTAATCCCAAATCAAACATACAACACCTCAGGGTGTGAAGCCCAGCCATTCTTTTGTTGGCAAGCACAGGAGGATAAGGATTAACCTACAGATTAGTGAGAGCCATTGAAGAGATAGCATTGACCTGAGGGCGCAGCAGCAGTACCATTGCTTCCTCCAAATAAGGATGAGTACTAGATCAAGGGTCCATGGTGGACCCTTCAAGTCATTATTCAGTTGATAGTTGTGTCAACTGTAGCTGATTCCTTTCCAGGGCTCTTGAAAATGAACTCATACTGGAAAGTGTAAAAGCATTTTGCTGGAAGATCGCCACACTTTTGGGAACTATTCTGGTTACTTTTTATTTCTAATTTTATACAAACTAGAGTTACCTGGGAAGAGACTCTCAGCTGAAGAGTTCCATCCATCAGATTGGTCCGGGTAATCAACTTGACTACTGATTGTTGTGGAAGGGTTCATCCCACTATGGGAAACACTGTTCTTGGGTAGGAGGGTCTAGGCTGTATGAGAAAACTTGCTGAACATGAGCTCTAGAGAGAAATCTGGTGCTTAGCCTTCCTCTATGGTTTTTCTTTCAAGTTCCTACCTAAGTTCCTGCCTTAGTTTCCTGGATGATGCACTGTAACCTATAAGATGAAACAAACCTATTTATCCCCAAGTTGCTTTGGTCGTGGCATTTATCACAGCAAATATTTCGGAGTATTTCTCTTTTTTTCTATCTATCTATCATCTATCTATCTATATCTCGTGTGTGTGTGTGTGTGTGTGTGTGTGTGTGTGTGCGCGCGCGCACGCAAGTGCTGTGGGGATACTAATTCACTTTGCGTGCATGTATGTAGAGGATAGTGGACAAATTTGGGTATTGTTTCCCAGGTATTATCCACTTTACTTACTTATTTACTTACTTATTTTGAGACATTAGCCTGGGACTTGCCAAATAGGCTAGAATGGTTTCCCAGTGACACCAAGAACAGTCCTGCCTCTCTCGCCCCTGAGTTGGGGTTACAAGTGTACACCACCATACCTAGCTTTTGCTAAGGGAGGCTTGAGGACTCAAACTCCGGTCCCTATGATCATTCAGTTTTCTGACTGAGCCACCCCACCAGCCCCAGAGCTCATTTACAGGAATACCCTTGCATCCTGCCTCCTGTGAGCCAACACCCAAGGCATCATTACCATGCAGGGACGTTCAAATATTTCCTAATCCTTCTCTATATAGTAAGAATATGAAATGCTCTGGGCTATTGAGAATGGCTAGGGTTAGAATCTCTACATACACTTTTCCAATTGTAAATTGCCATCAAAATTGAGAGAAGAAAGCTATAGCATTCACATGGCAGTGCAATTTCATTTCTTTTGCCTACCACAATAGTCAGTTGTATTATTTCTAATGCAAAAAATTGTCATAAAAGTAGTTCTTTGTTTCTTTTATCTAGATGATGTACAGTTTCTTAAAAGTATGCCCTATTATTTTCAATTTTGGAAGTGTCTCTAGTTCTTAGGAACTCACAAAAAAATTGGAAATGCCACTAATCTAAACCGTTGACAAGACAAAGCTGACCTCATGATCTCTAAAAGGTAAGCAAAAGCATTATCTTGACAGAATCTTGGCAGTCCTTTAGAGGGTGAAGGGTTAGACTTATTACTTATGGAATTTGGAAGTGTGGCTTAAGGCAGAGCTTTTACTGTGGGAGCTGATTAGTGATGGATGACATCTACACTAGAACAGTTTATGTTTGGAGAATGTGGGTAAGGGCTACAGAGCATTGAGGGGGTTTTGCTGCTAATTACTGTAAAGTTAAAAGTCTGGTGTTCATTTAGATGTCTTATTAAGATGATAAGGAGTTCCCCAGACATGACAATATAATGTTATATATTCCAGAGAAAAGTGCCCTGAGAGAGTAGAATGTTATAAAAACAGGGTTACCACAGACAGCCAAATAACACAGCCCTCTCAGGTGTGTGGATGTACATCACCCTGGTTCTGAAAGACATACAAATAGTAAGATTATGGATTCAGTTAGAACTGAGGGATCCTGGTTTGGGCTAATGGCTAAGGCATAAATGATTTAAGTCATATGTTACTACTTTTGTTTATGTGATAAAACACCGAGGGGGCAACTTAAAGGAGAAAATGTCTACTGTGACTCAAAGTTTCTGAGAGTTTAGTGTGTAGCTTCATGGTCCATCAGAGCCACAGAAGCATATCATAGACAAGGTTCTTCACTTTATGGTGGACAGAACGCATAAATAAGTGGACTGGTGACCAAGGGCAACCATCAAAGCAAGTCCTAGTGGCCTGTCTCATCCACCTACACCTACCACTGAAAGTCTCCATAACTTCCCCAGATACCTTCCCCACTAGAGAACAAACATCGTTCACATAGGCTGTGGGGACATTTCATGCTCGAGCACAACAAAGGCCATGTAGTGTGAGTCACCGTCCTCACCGTACATAGTATGATCTCTGTGCCATGTTGCCTTCTATCTGGACATTTTGTATTATAACCATGCCATTGTTTCCTGGGATGAAATGCCAAGCTAAGAGAGGAATTCATCATTGTGTTTGTATTCATTTTAGTAGAGATATCCTTGTAAAACATCATACTTGGATGTAGAAAACCCTGTTAATTACTACATATTTATTATTAATAAACATCCCACCCATCTCCCTATATGGCATGTATGGCAGGCAGGCACCTGAGTTACCGCCTAACACCTTGTGGAACACGTTTGTATCTATTTGATTTTATTTCACAGACTATAATACAATTCATCCTAAGTGGGTTTTTTGAGGTATTAGGAATATTCTACAAATAAAATTCATAGCTACTTTCTTAAAAAATTACTCCCCAGGAATCAATTGGGAGAAGAACAAGCAGTGTCCTGTGGATTAGATCACTGCCAAAATCCATCACTATCATCTTGTAAGCCAGGTTCTTTTCACATTTTTAAAAGCCTATTCTATTTCTTCTTCAAACACATATTACATAACCATTTCACTACTTTTCTTGCTAAGTACAATTAAATCTTGTAATAAATGTATTTGCCACCAGAAACTAAAATTACAGAAAAAAATAACAAAGTACAGCAATTGTCATTGTTTGACTACTTGGGTGAAACATCAACTTTTCTCTTTGAAGACAGAGGGTTATCTTTTATAATACATGCTTTTTCTATGTATCACTCATCTTTTCCTTCTTTGGAAGAGACTCTTGAAAGTTGTTTTATGGACCATGAAGTATTTAAAATTTCCTTTTTTAAAGTTATTGCCAAAATAACTATATATACCTACACATATATACAAATGCCCAAATTCATTCATTCATTCATTCATTCATTCATTCATTCATTCATTCATTCATCCATGACCTGGCGGTGCTTAAGCATGCATGGGCATCCCATTTAAGGCAGTTCTCCAGTTGTTCCTATCCTGGGCAGTCCTAGACGCTTGTGTTGTTGCCATACCCAAGGTTCCACAGTCTTCCTTTATGCTGTCTATCCAGTGATTTCTGGGCCTTCCTCTTCACTTTATCCCGTGCACTCCTCCAACCAGGGCTATCTTCGGGTATCTGCCATCATTCATTCTCACAACATAGCCAAAGTATCTCAAGCACTGTTGCCGTATTCTATAGTTTACTTCCTTTCGTAGATGGAGATGTTTCTTAATGTCATTGTTGTGCAGCCTATCTCTTTGTGTGACACCTAGAATCCTCCTGAGATGTGCCATCTCTGACACATTTAGCCGCTGTTCTGAGGAATGTTTCATTGTCCAAGTTTCAGAGTCGTAAAGAAGGCGCTCAAGACAAGTGTCTCATATACTTGTAATTTTGTTGTTGTTGTTATGTCTCTTGCTGACCAAACCTTTTCCTAGTGCCTAGAACGAAGCCCTTGCTATCCCTATCTGCCTATTGATGTCTGAAATAGTTTCTTCCTTTGAAATGAGGTTTCCTCCCAGGTAGACAAGGCTGAATGTTTGCTTGAGGTTCTGATTCTTTATTACAATGTTAAAATCCTTGTGCGCCCTTCCCATGTGTTGTGTCTCAGTCTTCTCAATGTTAACTTTCATACCAAGGTTTTCCCTTACTTCCACCACACTATTTACCATGTCCCTCAGCTCATTTGAACTTTTAGCAAGTAGTGTTGTATCATCAGCAAAACGCAAGTTATTGATGTGCATACCACCTATCGGCATGCCTATTTCCTCATCCTTCAGGGCTGTTGCTATTAATAAATCCAAGAATATATTAAAAAGTAGTGGTGAGAGGACGCATCCCTGCAACACTCCTATGATTGTCTTAAACTGATCACTTAGTTCTCCACAGACTTTGACTGATATAAAGGTATCTTTATAGGTGTTTTTGTAATATTCTTGTTATTTTATCTGGGTACCTGTAGACCCTCACTGTTTCCCAAAGTTCTTTCCTCCAAATGCTATTGAATGCTTCCCTGAAGTTGATGTAGCAGACATAAAAGTCTTCTCTAAAATCTTCATATTTTTTTTGACAGTTGCAAACAAAGTAAAGATTTGATCAATTATGCTACCGCTAGCTCTGAATACACTGGGCCTCTGCAAAGATTTCCTCTGTTCTGCTCTTGATTCTTTGCTTGATAATGGAGAAGAAGATCTTACTGCTATGGCACAACAAAATAATGCCCCTGTAATTTGAGACTATGATGAGAAAGACTTTGGCAGCCATTCATACACCAGCGACGATGAGGAAATATTAAATATTGGCAGGAGCAAGACAAAGGAAGCTATTAAGAGAGCAAAATGCAGGTAGGTCCCAGGAGTGAATGACATCACAGTGGAGGGGATGGAGGCGGCTACAATAGGCTCAGGGGATGAGGGGCTTCTCAGACTCGTCAGAACTACAGGAACACGAAACCACTCCCACTGAATGGAAGCATTCTGTAGTAATTCACATAAACAAGAAGAGGAACAAACTGGACTGCTCAAATGCACAAATACATGAGAATATATATAAATTGAATGTATAATGAATGAAAATCATATAATTACTGAAAATTATATATATACAATATGCATTATATATATAAAATGAAAAAAGAGGCCATGAATTTGAAAGAGATCAAGAGGGGTATATAGGAGAATTTGGAGGGGGGGAAGTAAAGGTGGAAATAATGTAATTATATTATGATCTCAAAAATAAAAGCAATAATTTATAAGAAAAAGTATTTGCCTATCTTTTATGTATGTGACTTTTGTATATTTATTGTGCTATCTGGTTCAATAATGTGTTGCTCTCCCCTTTTAAAAGTAATATTTTTCTTATAATTTTCCAATATTTTATATAAATATTTATTACTTTTTAAGAAGTCATGTGATTCTGATTCATTCTAAAACTTGCAGAGGTTATAAAATAGAAGATCTGCATGTATTCCCCCTACTTTTCTCATATCTAACTACTGATAACAAATTGGAATGTATCCAATAAGATTTCACATCACATTAGTTCTTCATTTTATCTTGTAACCCATTCTTTCTGAGACCCATAAATTCAAGGTTAACACCAATAAAACTGATTGTAAAACATTCTGGGAAAATATGTATGTACACTCACCTTATAATAACCATAAAAGTGCATAGTCTCAGCCATAAAAAGGGACACTGTGATTTGATGCCTGCAAGCTCTTGGAGAACTTCCAGTGGAAGTTCCATGGATTTACTCATGGGGGTTATGTATTAAGTGCATGGAGCAGGGAAGAGATCACTCCACAAACATTATTCTTTTCCTTGTATTATTCTGTAGTATTATTCTGACGATCTTCTCTTAAGAAAAATTCAAAATAAAATTTGATCTTGAAAAGATGAACTTACCCATGACAGTAATTTCTAATATATGGTATTAACTACTTCTTAGTAAAAAAAATCAACATTTGTTTTATGATGGCATAGTTATAGTTCCATCTACATAAGTGATTATTGGCATTACAAATATAAATAATGTTTTGGCATATTTATTTTTCATGTGTGCATCTCTCTCTATCTGTCTCTGTCTCTTTCTCTCTCTCTCTCTCTCTCTGTGTATTTTTATGCAAAGTATGTCAGGGGACCACCTGTGGGGATTGGTTATCATCTTCTGCCATGAAGGTTCAACAATTACGCCTTTCATTTATTGCGAATGATTATCTCACTCATTAGTTTTGTAACTATCACTGTGCTGCATACAATTTGGCATCACATTTAGCAGAGGACCTGTATTTCAGTTCTGATTTCTATTTTATCATTGTGACTTCAGGTTGTTTTATTTTACACCCTTAATATTCAATTTCCTCAATCGTAAAACTAAGATATTAATTTTCTTTCTACTTTAATACACCATGACAAGAAGCAAATTAATGCAAATAATTCAAAAATCTGTTTTTTAAATGCAATTTTTCTCCTACTGTAGACTTAAAACAATGTTGACTCTTACGTTTTAGAATGATAGCTCACATGTTTTAAGACTGAAAGTCTCAGACTTAAAAGTATGAAAACCTTCAGTTTGAGAAAAAAATACCAAAATATATTCTGAAGTCTGATCTGTTTGCTATGAATCTAGACAGAGATTGATAATGCAATTTAATATTATTATCTGTTTTATTAAAAACTTAATTGTAATGGACATTAAATCTTCAGTTTTCTTTACAAGTTACATTTTTAAATATTTTATTCTCCAGGGTGATAGGAAAAAAGAAACAAAATGCCACTCTTATACTTAGGAATGACTTTGGTTGTTTTTTATGGCTTGACCCTTAAAGGTGAATCCTATTCAAAGTTCATTTTATCCCCTAAATTAACCTTGTTGTATTTGTTTTAGAATACTCTCTTCTTATATGTGAGTCATGGGGCATATGGTCCTTTTATTAGAGACTAAAGAACAGATGTGTGGTTTAGATAAGTATGCATAAGCATGGGAAAGTCAAAGGCAGGTGGCTTACTTCTTTTGCTACGTTGTAGAAAAGATAGAAATGATTTATTTGGTTAGAGGAAATTTAATCCTTGATAAGGTGACATCAAAGAAGCCATTATTTTACTTATTTGTTTAGATAGGCTTAAAAGGATCTAAGAAAACACATAGAGTTTTTTTTTTTGAATTGTTAATAATTCTCTGGGAATCCAGATGATAGACGTCACAAAATGTTCTGGAAGCCAAACCAAAGAAATAGCACACATATCAAGATATTTCTTCTTTGACTATGAACTGGAATTTCTTAAATATATTTCTTCTTTATATAAGTATTCAAGTCACTACACCTGAGAAAACTGTGGGTCACTTGGCATGTGAGGGTGCTCCACTTATTTTATTTCTAGGAAACAAAACTCCTCATTGGAGTCTTTTAAAACAGAAGGAAAAATTCACATACGCAAGAGTAACACAAACTGGAATTGATGAGTTTATAAAATAAACGTTTAACATTGCTTGTACATGTATATTTTTTGACAAGTTGGTATTGGATAGCTAATTAGGGTACTCATCCTTAAGGAAGATTGATTTCCTATCTCTCTGAAGTCATTAATTGCTGATAGCTGTTCATCTAGGGATAGGACCATGTAAGAATTCCCCATCTCAGTTTGCATTGCAGCTGGTGTTATCATTACTCAGGTTAGGCAGTCATGTTGTTGAAATTTAATGGGTGTGGTTTTTCTGTCTTATGTAGAGAACACAACCTCAGAGCAGATATCCTGGTCCTCCGATGCTTTCAGTTCTACCATTCTTCTGAAATGTTCCCTGAGCCTTAGGTTTAGGGATGGTGACAGAGATGTATGATCTCACCATCATGTATGTATGTACCTTACCATTCTTCTCTGTATTTTGATCAGTTATGGATTTCTATAATGGTCTCTGTTTGGTACAAAAATAAGTTTCTCCAGTGATGGCTGAGACGTGCATTTATCTATGGGCATAAAAATAATCATTTAAAATTCAGTTAGAAATTATTCTGATTTCAGAAATGGTACTATTAGAGTCTCCTCTAGATTCCGTGACCTCGGCAGCCACATGCAGTTGGCTAGCTTTACAGCAGAACCAGACATGAACTCATTCTTATTGAGCAGACTTGAAGTCCAATTAGATGGGTGTCGGCTACTCCCAAGTGATAAGTACTACTACTGCATCTTTAGGTTATATCTCATAATGCTGGTCTTTGCTGTAGTTCACAGGCATCAGTTGGGTAAGAACATTGATAGGTTCTCTCCATGGCAGCTTTCATAGAACCTAACACAGTACTATGGGAGCTATTCCTCAGGGAGGTGGCTTTAAGGTCAGATCCAAGTCATTTCTCAGAATCTTATTGAGAAAGAGAGAGAGATAGAGATAGAGAGAGAGAGAACCTTCAACAATAAGGATTTACCTTCAAATTCTGGGGAGCAATCAAGTAATCAGCCTTAGAAATGCACACACATCATTAAAACTAAATGAATTCAGCATATGTATGTGTATATATACATACACTTAATATATACTGTGTGTGTATATATAGATACATCTCCACCCCAGAAGTACCCACCCTTTCAGATGTACTAGTACCAACATCTAACATCAGAAAGGAATAATAAAAAGTTGAAGAACTTTGTGTTTGGATTTGTCTATTCACCTACTTGGCATTAACATGTGCATTTACTGGTTGCTTTAGCAACTCATAATTTAGGACAAATACTTGCATAGGGCTCTGTTTAGCATCTGGAGGCATGGAGAAGGTGCTGTGTGAAAGGCCCTTCAGAGAACCCTGGAGAATCAGAGTCTTTAGTAGAGAAGATATGTGATAAACTATTAGAAATAAATATTATAAGGTATTAAGTATATGTATCCCTAGAGATGGATAGCATATCAAGTTTAGCACCTTAAATATTGTTTGAGAAATATGACACAAGGTGATGAGAGCAAAGGAGGGTGGGCAAATGGAGAAAAGGATGGAGGACTGATGAATGGGTGGTTCAATAATGACTTCAGAAAAGTCCATCCATTGACATATTAAAGGCTATTGTGGTGCACATAAAATGTTGTTTCCAACTGATTAGCACAGTATAGAATATTAAGGAATATTTGCAATTTAAAAATGTATAGGTGTGTATGATGAAGAGCATTTGTTATGGGAATGGAATTTGGGAAGTTAAAAGAAAATCTGGCAACATCTATCTATACCCATGTTTCACTAAAAAATGTGGGTTTGATCAATAATTTGAGGACACTCAAATATTTAAATAGAAATAGCATGCTCTGATCTGTTAGTTGAGAGGCCAAGTGATTGGGGAAGCTTGGAATTTGAGAATGGTGGCAAGAGAATGGTAAAATACTGACTCTGCAATATATGGATAAGAAATGTATTTTCTCATTTTAGAATTTGTTTGGGCATCTAGTTGTTTGGGCCTTGAGAGGAAGTATGGGTAAGGGCCAGGACCAGTATACTGGGCCAGATTGCCCAAATCTTGAATCTTGGCTGTTATCAGCTTTGTGGTCTTCAGCCGGTTTCTTGGCCTGCCCAGTCCTCAATTTACTTGGATATGAGGATGCATTGCATCATAAAGTTGGGTATAGATATGTAAGTTTATAAATGTTTGGAAAACCATAAAGCATGTTGAATTGAAGCTTTATATGTTGACCTCCAAATTCTTCCTCCAAAACTATGCATACCTGTGCTTATTTTCTGTTTTTTCTTTCTGAAAATTTATATATACATAAATATTTTTATTTTTTCCAAAATGGCACATAGCTGAATCTAAATTGAACCCTTAGATCTGATTAAGAGTATGGGGAGAGATTTCTTTTTACCATAACTTTCAACAGACAATACAGAGGGCCTCAAATGTGTCCTGTGCAGCTGGAGATTTAGGTAATCGAGTCTTAACCCTACCTGAGAATTACAAAAGGCAGATGGGCCACCAGCAGTTATAGTAACAAAAGGAGATGCTGCATTGAGTTTAGAGAATGCATCAGGGCAAAAGACAGATGAGTAAGACCATGATTAAGAAAGTGCCACAGTAGAGGTATTCTACAGAACAGACCTCCAAAGAGGGAAGGTAAAGGGTCCTGATGATTCTGGAAGTATAGAAATTGAAGAGATATAGAAATATTCCCTGTATTTGGTAAATTCTCTCTAGCAATGTGGAGGTGAGGATCACCACACCAGTGAAAAAGTGAGTGACCTAGGATGAAGATGGCTTATGAAAGCAAGAAACTTACACCTTCAGAGACATTAGACAGCAGTGTGAGTGCAGGTGAATAAAGAATCATAGTGGAAGGAGGCCCATGCTCTCTCCTCCTACAAAAGAAATGGTATGGATTCATGTCTATGCACAAAACTCAACATTTTAAGTACCCAAATGAGACCAGTTTGTACTTAAAGGGATCTGATTCCTTTGGCTTGCATTCTACCAGCTCCTATATCTGTCTTTTTTCATGTATGGGCAGGAGAAAAATCTAGTCCACTCGACAGCATGAAGGGCCTGTGAAAGGCAGAAATGTTTGCTCTGTGAATTGCATTCTACAAATTATGCTTGTTCAGAATATTGGTTACAACTGTTTGATTCTCATACACCTCCACGCCACATTTAATTTGAACAGACCAACTCACTTTGTACAGCACTCCATGATTTAATGTCCAGACCCCTTCTAATACCTTCTCTCCTTACAGACATGGAAACACTGTAACTCTGAGGACTTCAAACAAACACTCTATTATCCCAATGATGCTAGCAAACTTTCATCAGTTCTTCCTAACTCCCTGTCTTGGACAGATTTCAGAGGGTTTTGGAC
>PVIU01025544.1:0-23548 GCA_004026605.1 Ondatra zibethicus
GCTAAGGAAGTTGAGCATGACCTTAGGTATCTTTTGGCCATTCGAATTTCTTCTGTTGAGAATTCTCGGTTCAGATCCTTACCCCATTTTTTAATTTTTATACTTTAACAGATGTTTCCTTTTTTAGGCTCAGGAAATTTTCTTCTATGATTTTTGTTGAAAATATTTTCTGTGCCTTTGACCTAGGATTCTTCTTGTATTTGTATTATTCTCAGATTTGGTCTTTTCATAGTGTACCAGATTTCTTGCATGTTTTATGCCTGAATTTTTTTTTAAGATTTAACATTTTCATTGATTAGGGTGTTTATTTCTTCTGTCTTTTTTTCAAGGCCTGGGGTTACCTCTTCTATCTCTTGTAATCTATTGTTGAGGCTTTCCTCAGAGGTTCCTGATCAAGTTTCAAACTTTTTCCTTTCTAGTTTTTCCTCAGATTGGGTTTTACTTATTGATTCCATTTGTACTTTTCAGTCATGAACAATTTCCTTCATTTCATTCCTCTCTTGCTCATTTCTTCTTTAACATCTTTGGTCATATTCCTAATAGCTATTTTGAAATCCTAATCTTGTTACTTTTCTTGGGGCCTCCAGTAACATGGTGGCTGGGCTCTAGAGGAGACATGTTGTTGTGGCTGTTACTGATTTTGTTTCTTGTTCTCTTGCCCTCTTGAGTCTTTGTAGTCTGCAGCAAGAAAACTTTCATTTATTTTCTGACAATTCTAGAGTTAAGTCCAACACTAAGTGAGAGCCCTGCTTTCAGAAGCAAGCTCTCTCTAAAGAAGTGTAATGGACTCCTTCATGATTTTGGACATCACTGACTATCCATTAGCTTGTGACTGCCTCACTTCAATCACAGTCTTCTTCTTTGCCTCTGCCTCCACTCTGCATGTCTGTGTCCCACACATCGTTCACATGTAATCACACTTGGATTGAGAATTAACAGCAATCCAGAGCAATCTCATTTAATATTAAGTGATCATATCTGTAACAGTTCTACTAATTAAAAATGTCACATACTGAAATTATAAGGAGGCATCCATTCTTAAGAGTACAATATTCAGGCTAGAAGTCTTGAAATCTCCCAAGACCAATATCGTAAAGAGGACAATTATGCTGGTATACAAAGACAGTCTCTACATGATGACTGATGACCACACCCTGACTCTATGACATGCAGCAACTTTGAATGCTTGGGACAAAAGAAGTCAGAAAGAGGACACAGTCATTTATTAAAGTTATACAGGACTGGAAAGAAACCTTCACTGATTTTTTTTATAAAGATTGACTTCAGCTGTGAATAAAATGGTACCAAATTCAGAAGCTAGACAAATAATTGAATCTTTGATTTTTAAAAATGCTAATTCGTAATGCAAAGAGATAATTAGGCTTTTAAAAGCAAGATCTGCTATAGGAGAATGTTCTTTTGCACTGTAAAGAATTGTCACTCGTATTGGTTTAATAAGACATTAACTAGCCAGTAGCAAGGCAGACAGTATAGGTGGAGCAACCAAACTAAGAAAATTCTGGGAGGAGGAAAGGCAGAATCAATCACTAGCCAGACACAGAAGAAGCAAGATGAGAATGCCTCACTGGAAAATGTACAAAGCCACATAGATAAGAATTATGGGTTAATTTATGTTGTAAGAGCTAGTTAATAATAAGCCTGAGCTAATCAATAGTTTAGAATTAATAATTTATAAACAGTTTATAATTAAAAAAAACAAAAAGAGTACAATATTCTATAAAGCACACTTTGAAATGAGATTGCTCAGGGATTTGAGAGGGTTTGACATATTTCTTGGGACCAAGAAGGCTTTTTGCAATGGAGAACTGCATACTTTCCAGAAGTGAGCTGTTCCTGACCTCAATGTGTAGTGGCACTTGATTTGTACTTTAATAAATGAAGCTTGCTTGAAGATCAGAGAGTAAATCAGCCACATTGGTCAGCCTTACAGACCAGGCAGTGGTAACATACAGGTTTAATCCCAGTAGCCACACTAGTTGCCATAGAAACTGGGCAGCACATGCCTTTAATCCCAGAACTAGAAAGGATTGCAAAATTGGAGGAGACAGCTCACAGTTACAGTCTCATTCTGAGATTCTTGGAGGCAGGATCATTGCCATTTCGGACTGAGATCGAGGTAAGAGCCAGTGGCTGGCTGCTTTACTTTTTTGGTCTTCAATTGAACCCCAAATTCTGTCTCTAAATTTTTATATATTGTACTACATCAGTGGACTTGATTCCAATTCATAAAATGCTTAAACACTGGCAACATACACCAAGCTACACATACAATACCTCACTATGTAGACACTTTCCAGTTTAAGACATTTAAGGAAAGAAGTGTCTAAAGTGTAGTATTCACTGGTTTTCCAAGTAGACTTCAGTGGTTGTATGCTATATGGAATATAGATGTTATAAAATTACTTCAAGAGAAATGTTAGCTACAAGCTAATTCATATGAAGAAGTAACAGAGATAAATGAAATATCTTAACAACATAAAAAATGCAGTTATATTTTATTAAAAGTAAAATCTGAACGCAGGAAAATAACTACTTTGAGAGTTCTCATTTGTAATTACATTTGAAAAGATTTATAACAATTGTAAAAATTGAGACATAATAAACATGACACTGTGGCCTTCCAAGGGAAATAAAGCTATCTACAGATACTGGCGACTAGAAGCCTAGTGATTTGATGCACTGGACAAAGCCTGTAAAACAGCCATTGTATACTCTAAATATCATCTTAGAAGCACATATTCAAAATAAGGAAAACTGTGAGAATAGAGTTTTATAGTAGAGAGAAAAATAAAGTGATAAGAATTAATTTAAATGAACTACCCTCCAAATTTCTATGGATAAAGTTACAATAGCTAAAATAAGACATTTACTTGGTAAACTCAATGAAACACTTAAACTGTCAGCAAAAAGAATCAATGAATACGCTGAGAGGAAATTTGAGGTTATTCGGTGTAAGAAACAAAAGAAATTTCAAAGAAAAATAAATTGAGTCTCAGTGATTTGTGAGACAATATTAAGAGGACCCCAAACATAATACTGCCCAGGGAAGGACAGAAAAGGAAGAATCTTTCCAAATCAACGTTTACGAATTTTGATTATTTAGAGAGAATTCAAGCTCTGTAATATAGAAACTCAATGTAAAGCAAGCACATCTAGATATATTGGGGTCGAAGTTTCAAAGAATGGAGAAAAAGAACAAATTTGACAAGAGTAACAAAAGTCACTTTGTACAAAACATATTAAATATTTGTTTTAAATGTTCAAGAATATTTAATAGGTGTCTCTAAATGAAAACAATGCAATAGAAACAGGAAGGTAATGACATGTACACAATACAAGCAATAATATTCTAAGTCTCCAGAGGCATACCCAGTGAAAAGAAGAGGTTAAGCCACTTTATCCACTTTTATTTGAATCTTGCACAGTCTCATATGAACAAAATTCTAAAGAAAACTTGAGAAACCATCAAAGTAATGAGCATATTTAATGAAGCAAAAGTTTACAGGGATGAACAATACAAAAAAATGAACTAAAAATTAAATTCAGGTTCAAGGAGCAATCTGCTTTTAATAGCTGTTGGAAGAGAAAAAGAATCATTCTTTTTTTAAAGGGTCTTCTCATTTTTAGCTTTCAAACATTTTAAATTCTGGCAAGGAATTACCCTATACTGTTGCTCATAAGGGAAGCTTTAAGTCAATTTAATGGGTTATGTGTGTGGTTGTGTATATATATGTGTGTATATATATGCCATGAAGTTGGGAATGGGACATTTTGGGACGCAGAAGAAGTTAAAAGGAAAAATAATATGGATGGTGTTTTATTGTATATAATGTAAGGAAAGGTTATAACAATTTTTAAAAGAAATTTAGTACAGATATAAACATATCAACAAATATAAATAACTTAAAATATATTGCATAAAGTGGATACAAACTTAAACTTTGAAACTTTCAAAATATTATTAACAATAAAATTGAAATAAATTAGCAATATATGATTTATAACAAATGATTTGATATCATTAATACAACAGTATTTGCCGCTTTGCCTTTTACTTGTGTGTTAGACATAAGCTCTCAGTCACTGCTCCTGTACCATGTCTGCCAGGTTGCTGCCATGCTTCTTACTGTAATGGTCATGGACTCATGCTCTGAAACCATAAACCCCAGAAAACACTTTCTTTATATAAGTTGATCATGGTATTTTGTTATGATAATAGAAAAGGAACTAAGATAGATAATTATGACAGCATACTACTGGTTTAAGCTCAAATTTATACAACAGTGGAAAACTACTGAGGGGTCACAACATTCTGACTTTATATCTTGAAGTTTGCAATGTCACATAATGGGCTGGAAAAAATTTCTTTAAGAAAGGTGTCACAACAACAGATACTCTGTTGTACATGAAATTAAATTCCTCTCTGATTCCATATGCAAATCTTATCTCAACCTAGATAAAAAAGTTTAAAATGAGTTTGCAATCTAAAGACTTTAGAAAAACCATGAGTAAATAATAATGACCTTGAGTTAAGCAATACTTTTTATATAGTTCATCAAAAGCACCTGTGAGAAAATGTTAATTTAAACTTCATTAAAATTAAATATTTTATATTGAAAATGATGAAGTTAGGATGTTGAAATGATAATCAGATTGACTAGTGGTGTTTCTTACTCAAATGTATTTACAGATAAAGTCTGGAATAAAGAACACATAAAACTCTGTAACAAAAAGACAACTAACACCACATCGTTTAAGTGTGACTTGTCCCCCATAGGCTTGTGCATTTGGACACACACATAGTCTCCGAATGGTGGAGTTAGTTTGGGAGGGTGCACACATTTAGGAAATACAGCCTGCCAGGTTCAGGTAGGCTACCCAGGATCAGGCCTGTAAGGCTGTCCTTTCTCAGCTTCCAGGCAAACTTTCTGCTTCCTGGCTAATGCCACATGAGGAGCTGCAGCTCCAGGTGTCCTCCACCAAGGACCAAGCTGCTTTCTGCCTTCTCCAGCATGATGTCTGCTGCCCTAAAACTGTGAGCCATAGAAAACTGCCCCCCCGCACTGTAAATTGCTCCTCTGTCATATAATCTCTCGTAGCCACAAGAGAAGTAAATAACGCAGTGGTCAAAGATCTTAAATGGATAATTTTCAAGATAAGTTAAGACAAAATAGAAACAAACACATCATTATTCATTAAGAAAATGGAAATCAAACCTTTACATTCATTTAGATGATTATAATTTAAAAATCCAAATAAGTAGGAATGTTATAACAAAATGAGGGAAATAATGCTTTTGAAAGAGTTATATATAATTTAAAATCCTTAGATGTTGCCTGAAATGTTGAATGGCACAGGTTCTTTAAAAAATGAATAGCAGTTCTTCATTTATTAAGACCGTTGATATGTTTCTCATCAATTCTACTCTTACTTATTTGTCTAAGAACAATAAAAACTTATTCACACAAGTATCTTTACCAATTATTTTTTGAAATGATATTCACAAGTACAACTACAAATATAAATAAATGCCCATCAATTGAAAATGGGTAAACTGTGGTGTGTCCTCACAATTGAAGAGGATTTGGAAATAAAAATAGATGAAGCACAGTACTCATAATGTGAATGGTCTATATTGAAGCTATTCACACATGCCACATATTTTGTATTTCCATTTATAATGAATGTCCAAAATATTCATACATACATGCAAATATTTAACATATATTAAGTAAGAGATTGTCTAGTGCTCATTGAAGATAGAGAGGAATCAAGAATGAATGTTAATAGTTATAATAATTTTTCCAAGAGTAATGATACCCAATTTAAAATTATAAGAGTGGCTGCACAGCTAGGCATATTTTCTTAAAATTATTTAGTTATATATTTCATTGTATAGAAAATATATGTGAGTAAATTATAAAATTATTCCAGTATAAGCTAAATACTACTATAACCATTTTATATTATTTTTAGAAGTATTTTCTTCAGTTATTATAGCTATCTTGCAAATTTAATTGTCCCCAAGTGACAGATAATTAAAAACAAAAATAAGTGGAAGTTTAGTGAGCCCTTAAGGTCAGTGTTGTCACAGTGAGAATAATATTAGGAGGCAAGTCTTTGTAGTTCCTTGGTTGTTTGTTGTTTGCATCGTACAAACTAACTCATATGTCCCAACACTCTCTGAATCAGTGCTTACAGGAGAGTGTTTTTTTATACCATGATACTCCAAGAACATACACAATATTGCTCCTAATCAAACTCATCCAAGAGGCTTTTGTTTTTCCTAAAAAAGAAAAAGCCTCATTCACAGTCCTTCTCAAATGCTTACATAAGAGAAGCACACATAACTTTGTAAAGATAAATTATTATCATCTGCATACTATATTAAGCAATAATCAGATACTATACCTCATTTATTAGAAAAGCCTTTGAAATAAAATGACTTCTATGTGGCAAGCGAACTTTTAAAGAAATAAAGAAATGTACAAAAGTCATTTCATCTCAAGGTAATGAGGACCTGGGTATCTTAACTGAGAACAGAACTAAGTTTACCAAAGCAGGTGCAGTGTTCAGCTTTATAGTCTACACTTCTCAGAGCTGGCATATAAAAGTAGACACTCATGAGCAAGAATTTCCTTGAGTGGTGCTTGAGTGCTAATTCATTTCACCCAGGTATTGGAGTACCTCTCAGAAATGTTTATATTTCTGGCTAACTTGGTAACATATTAGAAAATCATATTTTTTGCAACATGCAGTTATGTTTATAACTGTGTATAAATGTGCATAACTAAATCTTAGGATCTATTACTTAGTTGTTTTAATAAGAGTGAACTTGTTCAGTGAACTTCATGCTAATGAACTCATTAAGTGTGCTTATTTTGTGCACAGAGTAATTGCATAAACTGATTATCACAAATTTATAAACCAACAGATGGCTTTTCCTGTTTTTAAACAGCCATTTTTTTTCTGCTTCAGGGTACTTGGGAGCAGAGATTGTCAGGTCTTAGGTATGTAGTGTGTACATGCATATTCATATATATGTATATTTTGATTTACACACATTTTCAAGAGAGCTATGCTACTTAAAAAATATTAGTATTTGGCAAAACTTTAGACTCTTTCCCATAAATAGGCAATTAGTGTCATGGTTTTAAAGAATATATTTGAAGACTCAAGTTTATATACCTCTGACAATTCCCCAGTGAGCACAGGAAAAAATATACCTTGATAATAGTGGAGCCTGCAGATGCTTATGTTTCAATATAAATATGTTTACTTGTATAGGTGCAAGTAATCATTGCAGGAACTAGGGAGATAATTCAGTAGGCAAGTGATTGCCATACATTGATAAGGACTTAAGTTTCCTCCTCAACACTCAAGTGCAAAACCCCACATGGTGGTACTTGCTTGCAATCTGAGCACTGGCAAGATGTAGACAGGCAGATAGATCACTGGGATCACTGACTAGACAACCTCATCTAATCAATGACTTCCTGACCAGTTAGAACCCCTGATTATAAAATCAAAGTGAAGAGCACCCGAGGAACTACACTAGAGTTTGACTTTTACACATCTACACAGACACACTCACAAATATGCATACATGCTCACATACTCTACACTCCCCTACAGAGAGGGAAAAATCACTATAGCTTCCTTTCTGACCAAAGATAGATTATGCCATGTGTAATGAGGGGCTGAGACAGTTACATGTGTACTCTACTCTGTGACTGTAGAAAGAGGGGTGAGTGGTATAATATTCTACTGTCCTATAATTAAATCTCAATAATAAGTGGGTTGTGCCCCTCATTATGGGTTTCACAAGCATGACTTCACTTTTTCTCCTCTGATGTGAGTAAGAGTATGGCAGGGAGTGATAGGTTGGGAAAATGGCCTTCCTTCATTGAGATCAGCTCTTGTAAAGTCCTTCTCACTGAACAATAGGCATTTGCTCTGAAAAAAACACATGAACTATACTTTAAAATGGTTGCCCTCCCCAAAGTACTTCAGCTCTAACCTTGAGAGTCTCCTTGGTTTTCCAAAGGTAAGTTACAAGTGTGTGCTGAGGCTGCCATGACTGAGGACAATGGGAGAATTCCCCATCTCTTTGTATATGACAACTTCAACAGTGAATGCGAACTAGCACGTGTCTTCCTATCAGCATGTGGCTTTAGAATCTTTTGCTTTTGCTGTCAGTCACTGCATCCACCTGTCTCTGAAGATTTCAACAGAGCTGTTTTAACCATGACTTCAATTTTATGATGGGTCTAAGAAAATCCATACATTTTTAGTTGAGCGTTTTGTTCTTATTTTTTTTTCTTCTAAACTTCTATATTCCATGTGTCCCAGATGTTCTGTGATATAACAAAAATAGGTTGTTACAGCAAAGATCACATATCAAAGCCTTTGGTATCTTATCACTTTTATGAATTATAGTCAGCAATAATTAGGGACATTTACATTGTTGTGCTACCGTCATCATTCATCTCAAAATTCTTTTTATCTTAGAAAGTGGAATCTACCAGTTAAACGAAAACTTTTTCCCAACATCTGGCATCCAAAGTTATATTTTTGCCTGTTTATGACCTGCTCAGTGTCTCATACAAGTGAAACCATGAAGTACTTGTTCTTCATGACTTAATTTTTTCTGCTTACCATGATACCTCAAAGAGACAACTATACTGTGCTAATTTCCTTTATCTTTAAAACTGACTCCTTCGCATGTGAAAATCACATTTCCTTACCATTCATCTATTTGTGCATATTTGGGTTGTATCTACTTTTTCGGTTGTTAATGGTGATACTGTGGTGCAATCACGTTTTCTGCATCTGTACCCAGAATTGGAATTGTTGAAGAATCTGATAATTCAGGCATTTTTTTTGTATGTGTGTTTGTTTGTTTGTTTGTTTAATTTTAGGGAGGATTGCTCACCATAATGCACATAAAATAAGTTTTCTCATTTTCTCATGTTCTTACCTACATCTTGTTAACTAGTAACCCTTCTGATGAGTATGAGATGACCTTTCACAGTGATTGATTTATATTGTCCTAGCAGTTAAGATGTTGAGCATCTTTTATATGCTGGATGGATATTCAGGTACCTTTTTTTAGAAAAAATTTATACATATTATCTGTCAATATTTTTTAATGTTGGTTTAAATAAGCCTTAATTTAACTTATTATTAAAAGAAAAAGCTAGAATATGTTAAAGTAATCATACTTTCCTTTTTAACTTTTTTCTTTTACAAATACATATATGTATTTTTTAACAATATTACACTGAAAAGTGTCTTTTAATCACATATGCTCAAATACATATTTTAAAAGTTGTTATTTGGATAATGGAAATATTTTCCTATCAAGAATTAAAATAGATAATAGGTAAATCTACAGTTTTCTTTTTCTGATATTGACTTTTAAAATAATATTTATGCTTTTAAAATTTTAACCATGTATGTGTATACTTCAATCTTACCTCTAGATGGAAGTTTCTGTCCTGCCTAGTCCCACGGTCATTCAGTCACAAACAAACACACAGAGGCTTATATTAATTATTAGCTGTTTGGCCTATTATTTAGGCTTATTACTAACAACCTCTTATAACTTAAATTAACCAATAATTCTTATCCATGGTTAGCCATGTGGCTTGGTACCTTTTTTCAGTAAGGCATTCTCATCTTGCTTCCTCTGCATCTAGTTGGTGACTGACTCTCTGCCTTTCTTCTTCCCAGAATTCTCTTAGTCTGATTTCCCTGCCTATACTTCCTGCCTGGCTACTGGCCAATCAGCATTTTATTAAACCAATACGAGTGACAAATCCTTACAGTGTACAAGAGCATCATTCCACATCACTTGTCCAACCCTTCCCTATTTCTTGTCAATTCCCTTGTGACCCAACAAACCATCACTACATCCAAATTTCATGCCTTATTTATTATTATGGCTGCTATTATTTTTATCACCATCATCATCATTATTATCACCATTTTATCAGAGTTCAGTTAGTGTTGACTACCTATGCATAAGCATGGGGCTATTCTCTAAGCCACTGGCAACTTCCCAGTCGACACATTGTCAAACAACAGTGACTCTGTTTCTCTGAAGAAGCCATCAACTGTCAATAGGTCCTCAGCTAGATGTGGGGCCTGGGGAATCCCTCCCCAATCCATGCTAAAATTTTAAATGGTTTGATCTTGTTTAGGCAACAACTTCTGAACATTTGTCTGTCATGTCTAGAAGACAACATGTCACAAATGTACCCTTCCTCATCCTGTGGTTATTAAATTCTTTATGATCACTTTCCCCCATGGTTCTCTGAGCCTTGAGTATGGGGAAGCAGTGTTGTTTGGTTCTTGATTTTAAGGGTAGTATAAATATCCTGGAAAGTAATTCCTTATCAGATTCAGGATTTGCAAATACTATTTCTCACTTTGCAGACTGTTACATTAATTTTCTTTTGCTGTGAAAAAAATACTTGAGAATATCAAAAGGAAGAAAATGTTTATTTTAGCACATGTATTCAAAGATTTCAAACTATGGTTGCTTGACTCAGTTGCTCTTCAGCCTCTTGTGCAATATTTCATTATGCCAACAGAATGTGGTGGAGGAAGTTTATCTTCATGTAAACCAGAAAAAAATAGAAAAGGAAAAGGGGAGAGAAGAAAGAAGGGAAAGACAGAGAAAGAAAGCTATTGAAATTCTACTATTCCTTTTAAGGTCCTGACTCTAATAAACTGACATCTTTAGACTAGATCCCAGATTTTGAAGTTTCCTATACCCCACTGGCTATACCCTAGAGTATAAGCCTTTATTGGTATTGGGGGGCATTGGAAATCTGAAAAATTAACATTGCCTTTTCAATCTTTTGAAAATGTCCTTTGATATCAAAAGGTTTTCATTATAAAGAAACAAAATATATCCAGTTTCTTTTTGTTACCTTTATTGCTGGCATTGTTTTTGAAACCATTGATAAACTCAATACCAAAAAGATTATATTCTGTTTCTCATTTAACAGTTTTTCTTTTATAAACAGATCTATGATACAGTTTTAGTTTGTTTTTATCTATAGTGTTTTAGGTATGAGGATCTGACTTTAATTCATAGCAGATGTAAAGACAGTTTTCATGCACAATTTGCTGGAGAATCTTTTGGAAGCATTGCCTGCCTCAGGTCCTGTTGACAGGGGTTTCTGCCCACCATGTTCCACAGCCATTTAGTCCCAAATAAACACACAGAAGTCTACATTAATTATAAACTGGATGGCCTAGTAGCTCAGGCTTCCTATTAACTCTTATAACTTATATTAGTCCATAATACTTGTCTGTGTTAGCCACGTGGCTTGGTACCTTTCTCAGCGAGGCAGATACATCTTACTTGCTCTGTGTCTGGTTTCTTCTGTGTCTAGGTGACGACTACAGACTGATACATTCCTCCTATCAGAGATTTCTCAGGGGGGTCTTCCTTGGTCAAACTGATTTTTCTTAACACAGAATGAATTCACAGTCCCTCATTTCCTGTGGAAACAAAAGCAAAACCTCTTCTCCAAAGTAACATATCTTTTGACTTAAATTTTAAGTCAAATATATGTATGTATATATATTGGATTAATCCAGCAATATTTATAATCAAATGTCTTTTAGCAGCTTTTGCTCCTTCCTTCCTCAGTAATCAAACAATTTAAAGACAACACAATAATATAGAGTATCCAGACTCTCTGTGTATTTTTCATCTTTATGTGGCTTTATTTTAACCTCTATTTCTTTTATTTTTATATTTAGTTTTTGCCTTTTTGAGACAGAGTTTCTCTGTGTATGTTTGGCTGTCCTGGAATTCACTCTGTAGACCAGGTTGTCCTTGAACTCACAGAGATCCACCTGCTTCTGCCTCCCAAGTGTTGGGATTAAAGGTGTGTGCCACCAAATCCAACTAATCTCTTTTTTCTTTTTTCTTTTAAGGACTTTATCCTTTTTTTTCTCCCAAGCCTACATATATTTTTAATCACACAATAAACAATTTAGAGGTTTTATTCATCTTTGAATCTATCTTTACTGTATATCTCTCTTCTTCTGACCACATGAGTCTTTAATTTACTAAGCAATATAGCTAGGATTAAAGCCATGGCTTTCACGGGTGGATCTTGCCCATTCCTTAGCTTTTTTCTGAGTGTCTAGCCTCATGGCAGAGGTTCTAGTCTCATGGCAGAGTTACTAGCCAGAGCCATGTTTATTGCAACAATTCTATGATGTTTCAAGGTCCCTGCCACCACCAAAAAGTATGCAGTCAGCTTTTCATCAACACCATTTAAGTGTTTTGTAGCAGGACTTCTTAAAAGAGCTGCAAGGTTTTGTAGCTAAAGCTGAGTCAATAAGCCTCTCTTAATGAGGGTGCTTGCCTCTAGCAAGCAGAGCCCACCCGAGAAAGTGCTGCTGTCAAGAAGCCATACTTAACTCTATTCTTTTTTTTTTCTAGAATAACTTCCCAAGCTCTCTCAGGTTTTTAAATGATTTTGGTCAGCCCCACATTGACACGCCATTCTATTAACAGGGGTTTCTTTCCCACCAGGTTCCACAGCTGTTTAGTCCCAAATAAACACACAGAAGTCTACATTAATCATAAACTTGATGGGCTAGTAGCTCAGGCTTTCTATTAACTCTTATAACTTATATCAGTTCATAATACTTGTCTGTGTTAGCCACGTGGCTTGGTACCTTTTTTGGCGAGGCAGTGACATCTTATTTGCTCTGTGTCTGGCTTCCTCTGTCATCTGGGCGATGACTGTAGCCTAAAACTTTGCTCTTCCCAGAATTCTAATTGCTCTGCCTCTACTTCCTGCCTGGTCACCCTGCCTATACTTCTTGCCTGGCTACTGGCCAATCAGCATTTACTTAAAATACAAGTGACCATTGTCCCACAGCAAGGTCCCTTCTTAAGTAGTCTTTGACACCTTTCTTGAGAATCATAAGACCATATACATGAGGGCTAATCTCTTGGCTCCCTATTCTACTTCAGCCAAGTTTTTCTTTGTGCTAGTATGACAGTAATTCAATCATTGCAGTGAAGGGAACAGGCAAAAGAACCTTGGCCTAAATACAGCCATTTTGACTTCAGATTCCATTTTACCTGTAGGATGAAACAAAGCTGAAGTTCCCATGCGTTCCCATGGATCCTGTCCAGAAGCTAACCAGATTCCTCTCTAAGCAACAATCCACAAAACATGCCTTTTCCTAACAGCAAAAACAATAAATGAGTCTAAGCATTTGAAGATTCTGTGCCCCTTGACAATGATGGAACACATAGGGAAAGCCCCTAATCCCTGAATCCTGCTGAGTGAAAAATGTAACTGAAACTTAGCACAGGTGTGTTTATGGTTTTGTGCTTGTGAACCCTGCTTTTGTCACTGGTTGGGGCTGACAGGAAAAGCAAGAGTCCTTGTCCTATAGTTTGGATAGATCAGTGACTATGCTTATGTGTCGATTTATTTATTTTGTTTTTATTTAATCTATGTTTCATTTTATATGCCAACCCCAGTTCTCCCTCCCTTTCTTCCACTCCCACCTCCCCTCTTCGCATGCCCTATTCACTCCTAAGAGGGGGGTAAAATTTCCCTTGGGGAGTCAGCAAACTCTGGCATACCAAATAGAGGCTAGAAAAGTCTCTCTCCACTGTATCAAGACTGAGCAAGGTATTCCACCATAGGGAATGAACAACAAAAGTCAGTTCATGTTCCCGAGATAAATCCTGGTTCCACTGTCATGGCTTTCCCCAACAGATAAGCCACATAACTGTCACCCACATTCAGGGTGTCTGGTTTGGTCCCATGCAGGTTCCTTAGCTATCAGTCTATAGAGTCAGTGAGCTCCAATTGGTTTGGGTTAGCTGTCTCTATGGTTTTGCCCATCATTATCTTGACACCCATTGCTCATGTGATCATCTCCCTCCCTACCTTGAACTGAACTTCATTTATTAAAGTTTTTGGGAGCCGTAAGTGTTGTTTCTCTCCTTCTTTGTGGTGCACAATAGACACGGATGTAACAATAGCTTTTATAGACTCAGTAGACAGGATCATCTGTCCATAATCTTGTAACAATTGGAAGTCCAGTGCCAGAAAGCTTCATTCCAAGTCTACTAAAACTTTAGAAATGTAAATCCAATTTTTTTCAGTTTGTTTTGGTTTTAGTGCTCTTCTGAGATTGCATTTATATTTTCATACAGATTTCCCTACTTCTTCACCATATACCACTGAGGACTGGGAATATATTGCAGTAAACCTTGGGATTGTTTTATATAGTATTAAGGTTTAAACTATATTAAGTTTCCTTATAAGTCAAAGATGAAACATTTCTAAAACTGACTATATATTAGAATGTAAAATAAGTCATTAAATTTTGAAGACTGAAATTATAAGGATTTTTATGACCACAGAAGATAAATTATTTATAAATTACTAAAATAAATTGGAAATTAACAAATATGGAGAAATTAGTCAGCATACTTCTAAACAGATGACGGTTGGAGGAACAAATTATAGGAGAAATTAGATAATATCCTGAAATAAATAAAGGTGAAGCCCTGAACACCAAACTGATGACGTTTAGCTAGACAAAAAAAAAAAATTCAAAGAACTAATAGCATCTGCAATGAGCAAAGGAGATAGCACCACTAATAGCAAAGAAATCCAAAGGATCAAAAGAGACTATCAAAAAGAATAATACAACAACAGATCATAGAGTCTAGAGTAATGCTACTCAACCTTCCTAATGCTGCAACTCTTTAATAAAGTTTCTCATTTTGTGATGACCCACCAACCATAAAATTATTTTTGTTGCTACTTCATAACTGTAAATTTGTTACTGTTGTGAATAGTAATGCAAGTATCTGATATGCTGCCCCTGTGAAAGTGGCATTCAATCTCAAAGAGGTCGCAACCTACAAGTTGAGAACCACTGGTCTGAGACATGGATAATTGTATAAATTTAAATGGCTTTTCAAATGCTGCTTTGAAGGAATATGAAATCTGAGTATCATCATGAGCAAAATGAAAGAACCAGTAATTAACCTCAGAGCAAGCAAGAATCCATGAATTTATTAGGGAATTATAGCAAATATTTAAATAAGAGTTAGCATGGAGCTTTCTTAGTTGCATCAAATTGTATATATGAAGTACATATAGCTCTTTAAATATCAGTTATTCTTTCTAAGTTATAATGAAGCAAATGTTAGGCATAGATCAAATAAAATTTTTCTTCAAACATCTTGTAATGGATCCTTGAGAAACATGTATATCTATCATAGAAAAAGTAGGGGAAACTTCCAAGATTGTACAGAAAATACAAAAATAAATGATAAAGAATTCATTTGAATATGCTAGTGTACAAAATGAATGATAATTATTTAATATTATTTATTAAACTGGTTCTTAGAATGGCTTGTAAAAAATTCCATATGCCTTTTGGGGATATACTTTAAAATGATAATGAACTAAAAATAATATACAAAAATGCAAAATCAATCAAGCCAAAGAAAGTATAACCATGTCAACATCAGATTAAAAAATCTTTTTCAGTTTATTGCAACATTTGATGATTTAGTTTAGTGTTGATATAAAGTGCTTGTCTTTTGTATTTCATTTGAGTTATGATTTCCATGAATTTCTTACATTTCTTAATGTCTTGAGAATGTGGTGCTTTATATTAGAAAATCTTAGATCATTGTTACTTAAAATACTTAAATTGCAGAATTTTTTTTCTGCTTTCCGTGGGCATGTAGTCCAACAAAGCTACCGTAGGTTTCAATTTCAGTTACAGTATAGTTTTCAGACATTTGCGCTGTTGGTTTTCTATGATGCCTGATCATGGTATCGTTGTGCTCCTTCCTAGAAATGGTGTTATCTGTGGAGAGTGGGGTGATTTTAAGGTGGGACTATGGGTACCTCTCCACAGAGGAGAGCCTACTCTGACCGAGGTGGATAAAGATGGCTCTCTGACATAGTTTGCTACTCAGATGCCTTGGCGCCATTCCTGGGGCAGGAGACTCTCAGGTGTGCTAGAACTACAGTGTCATTACTGTGTGCTCATGGTGATATCGTTTTCTTATAGTGACCCCAAACATATGTGGAGTCTTTAGTACGGTCTTTATATGTTATTGAACAGGTAAGAAAAATCAGGGAGGTAAATTCACTAGGGTTTGGTATTGCTTTGCTTTGTAAAATACTTGTGTTTAATTTGCAATTTTAAATGCCATTCCTTTGTGTCAAACCAGGAGTCTGTGTTTGCGGGTATTTGTTTAGTGGTGTTTATTGTTTGCTGAAATATTTGTAAGGAGGGTCCTATTCACCACTACTTTCCTCAGGTTGTTGAAGTTGCTTCTCTCCCCATCCCTGGACTTTCGTCTCCAAGACAAATTTTGCAAGCTACACTGAAAAAAAAAAAAACGTTGAAATTACAAAAGTTACATTGAAATTACCTAACCTGATAGCTATAGTTACATATTTCCCAGAAAAAGAACATATAATTCAGTCACGTTTATACAGTAGTTCTGCAATGACCACTGTAGACCACTGTCCTGCCTGGTCTTATAGCCTTTCAGTCCCAAAGAAACACACAGAAGCTTATATTAATTATAAACTGTTTGGCCTATTAGCTTAGGCTTATTATTAACTAGCTCTTACAATTTAAATTAACCCATAATTCTTATCTATGATTAGCCATGTGGCTTGGTACCTTTTCTCAGTGAGATATGCTGATCTTGCTTGTTCTGTATCTGGCTAGTGACTGCATCTCTTCCTTTCCTCTTCCCAGAATTCTAGTCTGGTTGTTCCACCAATACTTCCTGCCTGGCTACTGCCCAATCAGTGTTTTATTAAACCAATACAAGTGACAAATCTTTACCGTGTAGAAAAGTATTATCCCACAGCAGGCCACACACAGAACTCTTTAATTTTTAAGAAACTTTCATTTTAACCACAATATTCTCAATAGAATTATATCAGATCACTGAATAACTTGTGATATGAGGAAAGAAATACTTTTTATTCCTTTTTTTATTGATTTTTATTGAGCTCTACATTTTTCTCTGCTCCCCTCCCTGCCTCTCCCCTCTCCTTCAACCCCTCCCCAAGCAAAGAAATATTGTAAACACATTTATAGCAAGACTGTTAGCCAGAACAAGATTGAAAACACTCATGGGGTTTTAGAATATGTGCATAAATGTATGTCTTTACTTATGCCACTATAATGACGAGATCTTGAAACCCAAAGCCTAGTAATCATAAATGTTGTACATGGTAAAGATATGGGACAACTATCTATCTATTCATTATTATAAACACATTATTGAAATGATAAATTATTAACTTTGGGAATTACCAACAAGCTGTTTCTTTTTCCCACCTCACATCCTTTCTGCTTTTGGATTCTTTTTCTTTTTTCTTTCTTTTATTTTCTTTCTAGACAAGGTTTCTCTGTAGTTTTGGAGTCTGCCCTGGAACTAGCTCTTGTAGACCAGACTGGCATCTGTTGTAATGAGGGGCTCAGGCTGCATTCCCACTGCCTGGTTTCCGGCCCAGGGCCCCTTGTGCTACCCGGCTCCCGGTGTGTACCCGAAATAATTACACGGAAACTGTATTCATTGAAATACTGCCTGGCCCATTAACTCTAGCCTCTTATTGGCTAACTCTCACATATTTGTTTAACCCATTTCTAATAATCTGTGTGTCACCACGAGTCGTGACTTACCCGGAAAGATTTAATGTGTTTGACCTGGCGGGCTTCATGGCAGGCAGCTCTCTCTGGTTCTGTCCCCTTTCCAGCATTCTCTTTTCTTTTATCCTGTCTATCTAAGTCCTGCCCTATCAGAAGGCCAAGGCAGATTCTTTATTAACCAATAAAAGCAACCCAAATACAGAAGGACCCTCCTACACCATTTCCACTTTTTCTGTTTAAACAAAAAAGAAAGGCTTTCATTTTAACATAGTAAAATTACATATAACAAAACAGTTATCAAGCAAGAATTATAGTTACCACCTATTTTATCTTTTATAATGTAAACTCACAGAGATCCGCCTGGCTCTGCCTCACGAGTGCTGGGATTAAAGGCGTGTGCACACCACCTGGCTTGCTTTTGGATTCTTATCATTGTACCCAGGGCCCTGGAGAATGTAGGCTGTACTTGAGTATTGACAATAAGTTGTCAAAGAGGTATCAGAACAAAGACTATTTTATTTCTAGTTTTAAAGAACGACTTTACAGATGGTCAGTGGCAGCACACACCTTTAATCTCAGCACTGGTGAGGCAGGTGGATCTCTGTGAGTTTTAGGAAAGCCTGGTCTACAAAATACAGAGAGATTTCCATGCTGGCCAGGGCTACACAGGAAAACTCTGTCAAATAAAAAAGGAAAGAAATAAAAAAGAATACTTGAAAACTTTATGTTGTCAATACATTATCATATATGAATTTGTGCTACCTTTAATGTAGGATTTTGTTTGAGTGATTATTACTTAGTTTTCCATGATAAAAATATACATATATTTATTTATTTATTTATTTATTTCATCCCAAATACCAATAATTATATCAAGAAGTTATATTTAGTCTCACAAACTACACTGTTCAAAATCATGGGTTTGACTTGTGAACCATGCACTAATTTGAGGATTATGAGCCTCTGGAATTTCTAGGAGACGAAGACAGTGTGCTACTCATCTAAGCTGCACAGTATGGTACGAGGAAGATAAAGTCGGATCATAATTTTGAGATTATGAAATCTTTTCCTTCTCTTCTGGAGCTAGGGATATAAAAGTAGATTAAATGGCATTATAATGCTGTGCAAATGTAAAGTGCGATCATCATTATTACTTATCTCTCCCTCCGTCTTCACAGAGGTGTAATTTGACCTCTCAGAAATGTTCAATTTATGTGCCAGTTTAAATTAAAGATAAATCTTCCAGGTGCTTGAAATGGGACTAGATATCACTAGTCCCTTATAGTCTCATTTGTCTATTAAAAGCCAGTATTACCTTTTTATACTCTTATGACATGTAATTTTAGTGACATGTTCTTTTAAAATGTCTGTAAGCTTTCTATGAATTAATTATTCTTTCTGGAAGACTCACCTGTAACCTGCTGAGTGGCAATTAGTTTTATTACTGAATGGTTAATTCCCTGTTAAAATGATGGAGTCATTTTCTTTTATCTTTTCCTAAGTTACCACATTTTTATGGCTACCTTTTGCTGAGATTGAATGAAAGAATAAACCCGAGGCTTGTTTTCCTTCTGCAATTCATCACAAAGCATTTATTTTGAACCAGCTTTACTCTGTTCTTCTTCTAGGAATACAAAATACATAAGGATTTTACTACCATCAAAGTTTTTAACATTTTTACAGTTGAAGATTAATGAAAGCCTGAGGTGTCAAATAACATGAATGATCACCTCTGATAGGATGAAAAATTCTGCTCAAAATATGTCTTGTCAACTCACAAGATAAGAGCTTTTATGGTAAGGCCTTTGCAGCAATTCTTTAAAAATTATTTTTTGTTCAAGTCATTTTTTACAAAGTCTAGAAATGGAGATGTGATCATCTATGAATAATCAATTAATTTAGCATATATTAATGTTGAACATATAAGTTTATGTAAACATGTTAATATATTACCATTTTAAATAAACTTTCTATAGACCAGAAATAAGTCAGTTTTCTATAATTTTTGCTAAATGTTCATTTTTAAGGAATAATCATGTCTAAATATTGTTAGTTTACATTTTACTGTAATTCTTAATTTAAATAATTATAAAAATATTTGTTTAATTACCTTTTATCATTACTTAATTTAAGTAATTGTAACAAATTTAAGTTACATAATTAAAAAACAACAAAGAAACTGCTTTAGTTATGTTTAGTTTGCTGTGATAAGATATTCTGACAAATAGAAAGTTAGGAGAGAAATGTTTTGTTTTTGACTTACAGTTCCAGAATGCTGGAACCCACTATGGTAGATAACACATGTTAACATGGGGAGAGGCATAACACAGGAGCGGCAGCCTGGCTGACCAATTTTGTCTTCACAGAGGAAGCAGAGAGAAAGAGGGAAGAGAAAGTGGGACAAGGCTGGGAAACTGCAAAGCCCATCCATCCCCCAGTTGCATACCTCCTTTAGGAAGGCTCCACCTCCGTCTCCATTTTCAGTTATGGTTTCCCTCCATAGGAACTGTATAAATAAAAACAATTCACCCAGCAGTGGTGGCACACGCCTTTACTCCTAGCACTCAGGGAGCAGAGGCAGGCAGATCTCTGTGCATTCAAGACCAGCCTGGTCTACAAAGTGAGTTCCAGCACAGCCAGAGATACACATAGAAACCCTGTCTCAATAAACAAAACAACAGCAACCACAACGACAGCCCAAAAGCAAAGATTTAGAAACAATTCTTGGAGTTGTGGACACCAGGGGAGCACTTCTAGGTATGCTAGGGTAGAATGGATATAGCGCAGTCAGCTTCTGGGCTCTGACCACCACTGTCTCGGCCACAATGAGAGAATAACAGTAGTTAAAAAGGCATAGCATCTACAATGTGGCTTCTTATAGCTCTTGTCAAATTACAGCATAATTCAAAGAAAATCAGCATCATCTAAGGTTGCAGTGACCTTTTTGGGACATGTTTCTGATGGCAGAGGTGAGATGCCATGGACTGAAGGTTCGTTACCGAACATGACTGCATCAAAGCAGTTCCACAGTACAGTACTTTCTTTCAATTCTGCTCGTAAATTCAGTGTCCACCATGTGATATTTTTAATGCTTTTGGAAAATGAGAGATGCTTGCTACAACATCTGGATTTTTTTTGTTCTGATTTAATTTTGTACCTAAAGTTAATAACAATGTGGACGTGGTACCCATTAAGCTGTCAGTCTCAACATTATGGGGACATGAAGAATAACTTATACAATCATCGCATTGCATATTGTGATGTTTCTCATAAAATGAAACAAGAACTTTTCATCTTAATATAGGAGAATAAATGGAGAAGATGCATGTGGGAAAACAGAAGTTAGGGCAATAATTCATATCCATCTTACAACCAGGCATATTCATGGAATTTTAAAAGGCCAAGCAGGTGTAGTTGCATCTTGAATCAAAGTTAGTTTATCAAACCTTGACTCATTTGGTTGACCCAAGCTTTTTTATTTTTAAAGAATTGAAGAAAAAATGAAATGTTGATATTGAAAATATTATTAAGCCTGAACATAAATTAAGTAAAACAAATTCATATTTAGAGAACTCATAGTTCATGAAGACCCTGAAATATGTTAAGTTTTTCTTTTCTATGATCTAATTACCTATAACCTTCTATTCCAACCTCACTGGTTACTGTTTATGTGATTAAATTATATGTTCCTTTGAGACTGATTTTTCTTCCATAATGACTTATCCTCCTATTCTATTGTTATTATGCTGTTAACTTGCACAAACAAAGGAACTAGTCTCATTTATATAAATAATCTCCACTTTTCACCAAATATGTGGAGAGAGGCTGAAAAGTACCTGTCTTGAACTATATCAGGATTGCATCTCTAGTGACTTAGGTGGGCTTTCTCCGAGTCATAGGTAGTCTATGATTTTCTTTATAAGATGTTTCTCCATGCATTCATTGTAGCTGGGACCATTTCTCATTCTCTATTGCCATTGTAGGCTAATATGTAACATCCCACTGGGAATCATCTTTTACTGAGTCATTTATTCCCTGTTGTAACTCTATCTTTGTAAATATTTCTTAAAAACAATTTGAAAGTAAAAAAGTAAAACTGCAGAAAATGCAAACCTATGATGAATGGATGATGGATATATGTAGGCGTTTATGGAAATATTGTATCCCAAAGGCCTATATGGGAGGCAGAATGTTGTCAAAAATGTTTTATGTTTCAGAATTGTTCATAAAATCTACAGGGAAGGTTTTGTTTTTAAGTAAATAACACAAACTGAGTGTTTTACTGATAAATTATACTGTAACAACCAACTGTAGCTAAGAATTATTTCTAATATGTATTCTTTATGAAACTAAATAAAAACCAGAAGAGCTTTCTAGGAAAGGGTAAGAAATAGATGCATAGGATTCTAATACCAGAATTTTTCCTTTCAAGTATAATGGGTACATAAAGTGGATCATTTTTCCATTCAAAACTAGTCACTAGAGAATATTCATAATATCAAGTTGTTTAAGACACCACATGACAGTTAGATCATGCTCCTATGATGCTGAAAGCTTTGTGCCTCTAAAGTGAATATTTCCAAAGCAAAGATCATAAACAGATTGACAGAAAATATGGCTTTGCTCATAATTCAGAAAATGTTCTGATAGTATTCAGTCAGCTTACCCAATTCTAGGTAATAATTTCATGTTATATGAACTCCTTCTATCTCCATTCCATAAGGAATCCTTTGTGGCTTCACTTGGCAATTTTTATTTTAACATGGCTCTTAGGACAACTTCTGTGAGAAATTTAGAAGTGGGTGAGTCTGATAACTGAGAATCACAAAAGTTTGTTGCAGTTAACCAAAATCATGGAAGATCCAACTCTGCTTTTCTCCACTGAATACTGCTTAATGGGAAAAACAGACATGGAAGTCATGAGGTGAGCATTACAGTACATGCTCCAGCTCACACGGCTTGTGCTGAATAGATTGACATTTGACATGGCATCCTGAAGCTCATTTCTACAACTGATACCACTGGTTTATTGATTTTTCATGAATCTCTAGAATATATCTACATTATTCCCAAATGATAATGCTATGGGAGTCCCTTTTTTTGTTTGGGTCTAAGATGACTTTGAACATAAAGATCATTTGCTAATTTGTAAAACATGAGTGTAAAATTAGATACTTCAAATTGAAGGAATTTATTGATTTCATTTCAAAAGTGATTTAATAGTTGCTTCTTAATTCAATTCTCTCTTTGTTTTATTTTAGGTAGAGTTTCACCTGGCTCAGGTTGGTTTTGAAGTGACTCTGTACCTGAGGATAACCTAGAACTTTTGTTCTCTTCTCTGACTCCTGAGTGCTAGGATTACATGTGTGCACCAACGTACCTGGTTTATGTGTTGCTAGAGATTGAACCCATCCTCATATATGTATAGTAGGCTGCTATTCTACCAATTTAACTATACCCTCAACCCATGAGATTTACCTTTAGTAGTAGGATTTGGATTTTTTTTCTTATTTCAATATACTGAAAGGATGGAAGTTTGGCTCAGTTGCTCAGAAAGCTTGCTGATCTTGAAAAGATCTGGAGTTTGGTTCCCAGAACATACAACACAAATAATCATTCAGCGTTGTTTATTCATGGAAAAGCTGGCCCATGACTGTGAAAAAACACTGTGAATAAACTTAATTCAATAAATGAAACCCAAACTGTTTCAAAATAAAATCTTTTGGAGACACAAACATGGAAATAGAAGTATAAAATATTATCCTTGTCATCATATGATAAATCATGGACAAAATGAAAGAGGAATTTAAAATATTAAATTTCC
>PVIU01025545.1:0-23557 GCA_004026605.1 Ondatra zibethicus
AGGTGTGTTTCTTGTAAACAGCAGAATGTTGGATCCTGTTTTTGTATCCATTCTCTTAACCTGTGTCTTTTTATAGGTGAGTTGAGTCCGTTGATATTAAGTGTTATTAATGACCAGTGGTTGTTCATAACCGTCAATTTCTTTTTTGTGGTAGGGTTTGTGTGTCTCCCTTTTTTGAGTTGAGGTGGTGTAGGGTTATGTGCATGTTGTTGCTGTGTGTGTGTGTGTGTGTGTGTTCATGGACATGCCACAGTGTTTATGTGGACGGCAAAGGACAGCTTGTGAGATTAAATTTTCATGTTCCTTCTTGTGGGTTCAGGAATTAAACTCAGAAAGTCAGGCTTGGTCCTAAGTGCTTTTACCTGCTGAGCCATCTTGTTCACCCACATCTTATTTCTTAATGTGATAAAAAAAATTGCTTATCCTTTTTAATCAATCTGAAAAATTTCACATAGATTGCCAAACATATGTTTGCTCTTATAATAATATTCTACTATAGGTAAGTCTCACCTTTTTGGTAACATAAAATCCCTTTGCTTTCTTACCCATAGTCCTTTTGGAACCTACAGCTCATGGTTCCTTATTTTCCTCTCAGATGTTCCAAACTCTTAGTGTTCAAAGCACTGTAAGTACCCTTCAGTCTCTCTGTGAATTGACTTGAAACACTTGGCTTCAAGCATCATTTTGAGTTGCCTGTTTCATTATCTTTCTTCATATGCATCTAAAAATCCCTTTTCAAAAACACTCATCTCAGATCTTAGAAAGACGGACATTGGTGTTTTTCCCTTTGATGTTTCTCTTGCAAGAGTCCACACTTGTATAAATCTGACCCTTTACCCATCTCAGCACGCATCAGTTCCGTAGCCACTTAGCTTTGCCCACTCGCCAGGCCCTTCAGATCTTGTTACTAAACTGGAAGTTGACAGCTGTATCTCATCCTCCTTTTGACTTTGGGGAAGGGCCCTTCACAAACAGTGCATTTCCAAGCCAGATTCTCTGCACTCATCTTCTCAACCAAATAAAATACAGCTTCTTTCTAATCTTAACAAAAGCCTTTGTATTGTTCAATTGGGGATTATTCTTAGCGGCTGTTGACTGAAATCTAACACATTTCACTGAGTCATCTCAGGGGTCCTGCTTAGGAGACAACTTTCCTTTGCAAAAGGCTAGTGTGGTATGCAGATTCGTTAAGGGGAAATGAAGCTTCTGAACATAATTGAAGTTGGGATTTAAAGGGGAAGTTTGCTCAGGGTCATGCTTGTGTTCATGCCCCTGTGAGGTGGCATCTAGGGTCATATCTGAGTGAATGAGTGTTTGAACGGCAATGTGTAACTCAGACCCAACTCCACCATATCTCAGCATGCTGGCATACTTAAAGGTATCCAGTCCTACATTTACCCTTTAAAATTTCAGAAGTGTCACCTCTAACTCCCTGTCATTCATAGTAACCCTCCTTTCAGAAGTACATCTTTCCCTCTAACACTGCCTTCTGTGCCGTCTGTAGAATGAAAGTTAAGTAACCCAAATAATAACTCCTCAATTACTACAGAAAAAAAATACCATCATGCTAAAATGAAGCAGGATGGTTGTCACTTGTTACCATTATGGAATATAGGTGTAGAATATGAAAGTATTAATTTGCACTCATCTATCTTCTTTTGCTATAGTGTCTCGAATCCCTGAGTGTACGTGGTCTCATTAAGTTTACCAAACCAATTTAATTCTAACATGATCTTGACTTACTCCCCAAATCCACCGAGGCCATCCTGTCACAAATGCTCAATGTTACCATTTAAAATTCCAAATATTCAGCAGACATGTTTGACCTTCTGGCAGATAAGCTCAGCCATTCACTTATGTACTAAGACACGTAAGACCATCTAAATAAAAAAAGAAGACCATGACACCTTTGTATTTATCTACAATAAGCACTCTTATGTTTGCAAAACCCAAATTTACAAATAACTGGATTCATTAGAAAAGCGTTGGTTGTATGGACGGAGCAGCAAAAAGAATTATTGCTATCAAGATGTTCAGAAACACGTCATGGGCAGTTATTTCTGTGGCTAAGAGCACTGGCTATTCTGCCAGAGGACAATGGTTTGATTCCTCCCCCAACATGGTGGCTCATTACCCTCTGCAATGCCCATCCTTCAGGATTTGCCACCATTTCCTAAAACACCCCTATATAAAGTAAGTAATTTAGAAAATTTTAAGAAGATAATTAGAAACAAAGTCCATTGATTTTTAAAATATATTCATTTAAGCAGTAAGTGCTGCTCTTATATTTATTTCTTTTCATTCTAGGGAGAGTGGACTTACAAATTACTTACAGGAAGCAAAGAAATACTTAACGAATACAGTATATGATAGAATATGGGAACCTCCATGAAGTCAATATGCATGTTTTTAGCTCTCTAACCCAATGACCAATTTTGTGATGCCACATAGTAGGTATTAACATGTATCTGATGGATACATACCAAACAGTAAGGTACTTAAGTGACTTAAGAGTTTAAGGGAAAGGGATATGACTTTCTTCTGGCATGGTCCAACAGGCTTTCTAAAAGATAAAGCATTTGACGTGAGCTCATGGGCTGCAGAAATGGCTCTAAAAGAAAATGACAAACCAGGAAGAGACCATCACACAAACACGAAGACACAGAGGCAGGAAGGAGTGAGGCAGCTTTTAGAAACATCAAATGTCGCTTCGTCAGTACAGCAGAGGAAAACTGTAAAGGGCTGTAATTAAATCTGACTGGTAAATTCGACTGAAGGCAACCTGCTGCACCTAGAATTGCCCATGTTTGGGAGAGCGATTTAGTCTTGAAGGAAGCTCTGGGCTCTTCTGGTGAGGGGGCCATTTGTCAGGCTTTGCCGCTTGCTAAAGAATCAACATCCTTGATCTTGTTCCTGAAGCTATCAACGTCTTCAAAAGCTGGTTTGAATTTGTTATATTGACAGCTACTCTCAACGAAGCTGCTGAAGAGATGCCAAGTCCAGCTGCCCCAGAAGAGGATGACAGAAGGACGAAGGGATCCACCCCCAAAAGTGGCCATTGTGAGGTAATGCCACTCATGTCACCTACTGTCACTCCTGACAACTGTGCTAGAGACCAGTGAGGTATGTCATGATACTTCAATTGTGAGTGACTTTAGCGTTAATCCTCAAAGATATTTTAACATTTATATTCGTATTAAATTAGGCATATGCATGGATGTCTGTGTGTGAATATTTGTACGAGAGTGAGGGTGGCTGGGAGGCCAGAAAGCATCATTTTCTCTGGAGCTGGAGTTACAAACAGTTATGAGCTACCCAATGTGTTTGCTGAGAACCAAACTTGAGTCCTATTCCAGAACAGGATGAAGTCTAATTTCTGGGCCCTCTTTACAGTCTAAATCTTTAGAGATTTAAAGAGCAAATCTTAGCACATGGGAAGAATTTCACATACACACACAAAAAAAATGGGATTTTTTTCAGAGACTGTTCATGCACTACAAAATACAGCTACTATCTAATGAGAGATTAGTCTTTAGAGAAAATGGCATGGAACAGGGTTCCTAAATCCAGACAGCTGCCCCATTAATCCTGCATGAATACACAGCATCAACTCAAGGGAAATTAATGTATAATGCACACCTAAAGAAGGAACTTAGAATCATGATAACAATATCAGACACCCTTAAGTCCTAGAGGATATGATATTTAATTTTGTCTCCTCAGATACCTTGTGAGTTTAATATTACAATTTTCATTTCACAGTCAAAAAGTTAGAATTAAATGGTTTGAGTAATTTGTCTGAACTGAAAAAGCAGCAGAGCTATAAACCAAATCAAATGTGTCCATGTACAACGTCTATATTTTTACTCAAATATTCTGCAATTCTAGAGTGTCATGAGCCACCTTTTTGGGGTGACTTCTCCCACAATCCTAGCCATAGTCAGTTCATACATTCCAGGGTAGGAGCACGAGGATTAGAAATGTTAGGTAGGAGGAACAGAGATCAGAAAGAAACACAAAGACACAGGATAGTAACAGGAGGGCAGCTCTGTGGATACAGAATGCTGAATTTCTGAGTTCTGAGTTTGCCCGTGTTTAATTTCCATACACTTTTATACCCCAATACAAAAGGGGGCAAAAAGCAAAAGACTGTTTTAACGTGACACAAAGGACACCCACAACAGTCACTTGCTTCAATACTTGCCACATCAAGCCTTTAATCCCTGAGCAAAGTATTTGATGCTTGGGGCAGTGAACTCACCCTAGACCAAGTTTCCTGCAGGCAGCCACTCTCTAAGTCAAACCTCCTATTTCAAAAGAAGGAGCAGAAGTACGCTTGAATTCTCTGACCATTGGTCAGGGTGGAGCAGATCTGCTTCTATGGGCCACCGTAATGTCCAAACACCAAGTAACCACCCCAGGTCAGGATATCTTGTAGCCACACCTGTTATCAACAACTTTGAAATAGCCAAAATAAGCTCAAACTCTCTGACCTTCTGATAAGGTAGAATGGGCTCACATTTTTGGGTTCCCATACTAGAATGTAACTTAGTGAATGGAAAACACAATAAAATATTAATTAAAATGCACTCTCCAATATATGACCACATGAATTCCTGATCATGGTCTCATATCCTTTTAGCTGTTTGGCTCCACACTTTCCCAAACATCTCTATGCTGCAGCTTCCATGCTCGCACAACCATAGGGAAATGTGAGTAGCATAATACGTCAGAAAGACCTTACCTTCATCGGGGCAGTGTGTGATCGAGATGATTTAATTCATAGGAAAGACTCTGGAGAGTATAGGCCCACAGACAAAGTCCTCCTTAGTACTGGCTATTACTGAGCAGTGAAACCTCATTAAAACAGCAGTGTCTAGACAACACAGAGAACATTTCTTGGCCCTGTTAAATACCTAAAGTTGACATTCAACTAAAAAGAAAGTTCTGCAAAACCATATGGTTTAGTATACTCACCCATGAACATACAGTTTTAGCAAATACTAAAAGCCACGGGCATGTATATCTTCTTTGGAATGTCAACCCCAGCTCTTATGATTTTCCTGACCATAATTAATGTGGCTGATTAACACCCTTGTTATCTGTTTCTCCACATCAGTACAGATGATCTACTAATGATTTTTAAAAAAAAGAACTTACCCATGTATTTAAGAGATCCGTGTCTGTGTAAGAAGACTTGAGACGCAGATGGTGACTGCAGAAGCAGTAGCCGCCCCATGGACCGACTTGGGCGACTGGAAAGTCATCACTTGTCCAGAGTGCATTTTCTGAAAAAGGTTCCCATTTCTTCCACACTGGAACTCCAGCTTCATAAGGTGACACTGTGTCTTGCAAGATGTGCCCATTTGAAGTGCTGGTTTTACCCCCGGGCACAGGAAGAGACTCTGGTTTAGTGTTCGGTTCTTTCCTTTTCCTTGTACACATATTAACCTCTTTCTTTTCTTGGGATTTGGTTAACTTCACACATGATAACAATGTGTCATCACCATCTTCTGAATGATAAAAAAAAGTGAGTTAAAAAGGAAGCCTAATTCCTCACATGTAAGAAGTGTATTACAATGTATGCTTTCTTCTGTTTAATAGAAATGAATGAACAGTGCGGAATAAGAGGTCATGAAGTTACACAAAGCAATTTACAATCATATTTCATTTTAAAGTAAGTACTTTTAGTATGCAAGGTTATTCTATGAAAGTCAAATTTTCCTCAAACTTTTTGAAATGATATCTCTTAACATTAATAAGATTTGAATGAATAGTCCACATGAAAAAGGCATGTTGAAAGACACAAGGAAAAACTACAGATTAAAAAAACACCCCCACATTTTACAAGCATAACTTGAAGTGTTTCTATTCATAAATATTTTAATTTTTGAGGTCAAAGGTATAAAAAATTATTATAAGGAAAAACATTAAATAATTTGTCTCCCTTAAAGTTGTGAAATCTCAGTGGATGGGACTGAAATAATATTTACACTCAGATTTGTCTATTTTAATATTATTCTTCAGATATATTTTGCATAGTATATATCTCATAGTGAAATACTATGACAAGGCAAGAAAAATATAGAAGAAAGTAGACAAAGGTATAACATCTTCAGTATTATAAAGTGCGTTAGTAAGATTTATATGTGAACATGGCAGTGAGTTTGATGAAATAGCCGGTGTCTATGGGCAATTGTTCCTAAGACCTTGTGGATAAAACTATGGGTAGTATGCAAGCCTATATAGACTATGATTGATTAAGTTTAATTTATAATGTAGACACAGAGACTAACAATATTAAGGCACTAGGCAGTTAAAACAATATACTGCATTAAAAGTTGCATGACTGTTCTGTCTCTCTCTCTTTCTTATGGTTCACATAGCCTATAAAGCGCATATACTGGATAAAGTTTTATGTCCCTGAATAGAAGGATCAGCATTTATAAATTGCTCATATATGAGATTTTCCATTAATATTTTCTGCCTTGAGTTAATTATGACCAATTGAAACTTTGGAAAACAAAACTGCAGATGAAGAGAGGCTGCTTTCATATATAAAATAATCATGAATATAAAAGTGTGAATCACTCAAAGGTGGTCGTTCCATATTCAAACCTCAACTGATAGAAGCAAAAATATGCTTTGCTGGGTATTTTGTAAGTAAAAAATTACAAATTAGCATTGCATGGCACAAGCATAGCACCTTTCTCCACTCACATAAGAAAATGTACAAGTACTGTCTCCTGTGGCACAGAAATGGGAACAGGACCACTGACCCTTCTTGTTCCTCAGTGCTTTCACCTGATCCCTGGCCCCGGTTAAGAGGGAAGGGATGGGGTGAAATTCAGGACGGCAGTTAGGATATTTGTTTCCAACTAACAATAGAGGAAAGCTGTCAGTAACTTGGTTCAGACACGATCAAAGCAGATTTTATTAATCCAATATTGCCCAACCCTTCTTCAGAGACATCGGACGGCTCGCCGAGCTTACTCACGGGGCTCTGTTAGCACAGGCTTCCTCACTTCCAGGCTCTGCACTCCGCCTTTTTTGATCCACAGCCATTTCTGCCGTCGCTTTAATGGCCTAATTGATCCTACTGGGTCACCACCTGATTTTATGACCTATCACAAACACAGCCCAAGATAAAGTCAGATGATTCTTCATAAAAGATTAAATATAAAATATGCCAAGATCATAAATGTGAGGAAATTAATAATGTGGTCTTAAAACCTGAAGCCTGGACAAGTTAAGCAGTAACTCGAAAATATACCATGTGTTGGGGGAGTTCAAAATTATAAAATGTATTATATTTAGTTAACTAAGGCAGAAGAGTTTTAGCAATCTGGTTTTTGCCTCAAAATGTGGCAAAATGGGATTAGCACAGAGCAATCTAGAAATTCTGCACTCTTGCCCAGTATGAGATTGTAGAAAGGACTAAGACCTTTACAGCACGAGATTTGAGTCATCAGTCTTCACATTGCTGCTAACAAGTATTTGAAGAATCAGGCAGAACACAAGGGAAGAGGGCACTCTAGGGAGGAAGGAAAAGTATAAAGTTTGTTTCCTTTTTATACATTACAGTAGAGCTAACTTCAGTGGTTCCTTTAATCCTAGCACACAGGAGGCTGAGGCAGGTCAGCGTCTGAAACGTTGAAGTATCCTGTTCCACATAGAGTTCCAGGCTATCCAGGAAGAAATACTGAATCCTCTCTCAAAATGAATTAATTAATTAATTAATTTCTGAAGAAACTGGATTTGATTCCAAGTGTGAAATATTTTTAAAAATATGATACATTAAAAGGCCTTTGCTTTCTAAAAGATACACATTGAATGACAAAAAATATAGTCACAGCACACCACATTGAGTTTCAATCTATCAGCATCGCGTATTATGTCAAAGTAAGGATAAAATGAATTAACATGGTATGAATGACTTTTTTAAAAAATATTTGTTTGTTTTTTTTAAGCTGGGCAGTGGTGGTACACACCTTTAATCCCAGCACTTGGGAGGCAGAGGCAGGCAGATATCTGTGAGTTTGAGGCCAGCCTGGTCTACAAGAGCTAGTTCCAGGACAGGCTCCAAAGCCACAGAGAAACCCTGTCAAAAAAAAAAAAGTGGTTTTTTTTGTTTTTTTTTTTTTTATGTATGTGGAGGACAGAGTCATGCCCATGCCACAGAGCACCTGTGGTTGTCAGAGGACAACCTGCAATGATGAGTTCTCTCCTTCCACCATGTGTGTTTCAGAGATTAAATTCAAGTTGTCTGGCTTGGTGGCAACTTCTTTCCCAGCTGAGCCAATTTACCTGTTCCGAACTAATGACTTCTGGAATTGCTTTGAAAAGAAATTAGTAATTGCCACAAGCTCAATGTCACTGAAGTGTTATTCATTCTGCTTTTATTTAATATACTTTAAGGATATTCTTCTCTTAAGTGTTTTGAAGGAGTTTGGAATTTAATATTTCTTGTGCTAAGTTTCATATTAATTTCTATTTGTGAGTGTATTTTGCTATATTGACATGTGAGATGTATTTAGGAGAGAGAGAGAGAGAGAGAGAGAGAGAGAGAGAGAGAGAGAGAGAGAGAGAGAATAGATTTACTTTGCTTTCTGGACTGCCCTCTGATTTCATCTCATCCTTTTGATTGATCAGCTGACCCATGACATCTAAGAAGATTCTCAGGTTTTAACCAATGACTCATTTTCTTCCTCAGCACTGTGTGACTATGGTGTATCAGAGGATAACTTCCCATTCCTTCCAAAGGCACTATATGCTCGAGGAACTATTCAAAAATAAAGGCTGTGGGGCATACAACCATTTCCAATATTTATAATCAAATTTTATTTTGCTCTTTAAGAATGACTTTAAACAACCGATAGGAACCTCATGTTCTGTCTGTGTATAATAGCACCTAAGGAAGAAATGTGATATTTTGTCAGTGCAAGCCATACTGCTTACGTTAAACAAATGGGAAAATATTGAAATAGCTTGAATCTTTCAGAGAATGCTGTGATGCGATATTCTTAGATATGCAAAATCCTCCCTCACTTTCCAAAGGTCATGTTTGGTTCAACACAATTTCCATTGCTATTTATTTTGGGTATTATTTCCTTCGTATTCCTTCCCATGCTTCCTGAGTTGCTCTGCTTTACAGACTTTTACAATTTGAAAAGAGCTCTTTTCTCATCTTTAGCCCCCCACAAACAACAAGCTGACATCTCGCAGCCTTTTTTTTTTCTTTTCTGTGCATCTTTGCTTATGGCAGCCTCCTCCTGTTGCAGCCAAAGCTTAATTGTGACACAGAATACTGGCTCCGTGGCCTCTTCTCCCCTTCTTTGCAGGAAAGGCTTTATTGGATTTGGGGAAAGGTGTTATATAGCAGGGAAGGTGAACTTCATGTTAATGATTTGCCCCAAGGATGAAGAGAAGCGTTTGGAAGGTGTCTAAATTCTGTGATGAGAGATTTTATGGCCCAGAGGTTTGACAACAACCTGACCTCTTATTATTTTCCTCACACTCTGTAATAGCCTTTTTAAAGCACAATATTGTTATTTTCTATTTTATGTTCACTTACTCATCTTTGAATTACCACTTTCCAGTTTACCACATTTAGTTTTTAGGCATACATACTTAGGGTGGTAGTACACAGCTTAGTAAATATTTGCTAGGTGTATGGTTTTTTTATTTCTTAAGAAATAGGTTATGTTTAGTAAATTTTAAATCTAAACTAGGTATTTTCTGGGCTAGTGTTATTAGGTGGTATAAGTTATTACTATAATTTTAAAATACTAAAGTATCTACTAAAAAGAAATTTTATAAAAATATTTAAAATTATATTTTTATTTCCTATTCTGTTGCCCTAAGGTGCATCATAATTGTGATCCAAATTTATAATCATGTTTCCTTTAAGAAGACCACCCATAGAATCAATGTGATGGAATTTAGTCAACCAGTAAAACTCTTCCAACATATCCTATGTACATTAGGCACTCTGTTCACATCACGGCTTTGAGTCAGGAGATGGGATCACAGCTTTCAGACAATCTGTATTCTACCTAGACCTGGAGAAAAGATATAAGTATGAAAATGTGAGAGAAGAAGGACTCTGTAAAGAATTAGGAGGCTTAATGCATTAGGCAAGAGAAAGGGATTCATTAACTTAACTTAAACTGAGTATTTAGCTTATTCCCTGAAAAATTCATATTATGCCTTGTCTTAGTCTCATTTCTGTTTCTATGACAAATGCCCTAACCCAAAAAAAAAAAAAAAAGCTAGCTCAGAAGCTCAGAGGATAAAGAATTTATTTGGCTTACAGTTCCAAGTTATGGACCATGATAGCAAGACAAGCACAGTGACAGACTGGAGCAGCTGGTAACAGTGCACCCTCGAGTCAAGAGCAAGAGCAGAGAAACCGTGTGCATCACTGTTTGCCTGCTTCCACACAGCTAGCTTCCTCTTCTCATACTATTAGGAACCCTCTGCCTAAGGACTGGAGATGCCAACAATGGCCTGGGTCTTGCTACAAGAATTGACAATCCCTCAAAAATGCCTGTAACCAAACCTGATATAGATGATCCCTCATTAAGACACCCTTCCCAGGTGATTTTAGGTTGTGTTAAGTTTATAGTCAAAACAAATGGTGGCACAGACCAAAATGAGGAAAAGTGGCGAATGTGTGAAGATAAGGAGAGTTTTGGAGTCAATGTATGATCAGGAAGGACCTATCAATGGAGATTTGAATAGATGTGGCAGTTTGAAAGAAGATGACTTCCATGGGCTTATAGGGTGTGACACTATGAGGAGTTGTGGCTTTGTTGAAGGAAGACGTCACTGGGAGGCTACAGATTCTCAAGCCCTACCTAGCATGACATTCACTTCTTATTGCCTCCCTACCTGGAGGTAGAACACTCAGCTCCTTCTCAGTGCAGTGTCTGCCCGCACACTGCTGTGCTTCCCTCCGTGACAATAATGGACTAAACCTATGAACTGCAAGCCAGGCCTAATTAAATGTTTTCCTTTATCAGAGTTGCTGTAGTTATGGGAATTCTAACTAAGACTAGCTGAAATAGGTCAGCCAGGCAAAGAACAGAGGGAAGAAACTTAGACTGGCCAATGGTTCAACGCTGAGGTCCTAAGAGAATTCTTATGCATGTACCTCAGGAGAGAGAGAAGGGAAGACCCCAGAGATGGACAAAAGCTCTCTAAGGAGGCCTTTGTAGAACACATTGAAGAGAATTCAGACTCTAAGGGGAGAGTTACAACTTGGTTTATATTTTTTTCATCTCCCTTGAATTTTGACCTCCTTTTTATGAACTTTCTTAGTAACATTGAAATATGCTTTAATATCATTGTTAATCATCGTTTTACCTTTCAGCTAACTTTTGTAGGTATATGAGTGAGTGAGTGGTGAGTGTGTGTTTGTGTATTATTATGTGCATGTACTTTCTTTTATTCAATCCCTTGTTGTTTCAGGCACCCTTAGCTGCTTGTTCATCAGCCTGTGTCACTACGTCTTTACTTTAAATGCCTTTGAGATCCTAGAGAGCATTTTCTAGCTCCTCTGTTCCTTGGCATTTAGCAATCTTGGGCACAGGCCTTCTGAAAAGACTTTTGTTTTCTGCTCCTGTGACACTATGTTCCACTGGTTTCCTTCTTTTCTTTGCTGCTCCTTTCCTAATTTGTATATGTGGGCAACTTCCTTTTCTTGAGATTAAATGCTTAAATTCCTTTGGGGCCAGCTCTGGAGCCTCCCCTAACATCGCCATCATTTTCTTCATATGTCCACTTACATGTGCATAGCCACACACAAGTCTGTAACCATGACCTAAATGACAAAGACTCATATGCTGCACTTTTCTCCAAGATTCTTTTCAGAGCTTCAGATTTCTATAGCAGACAGGCTATTTAAAATGATTTATAAAGATAATTAAGACTAGGTAGTAGCTTTTCCTCAAGAAGATTCTTATCCAGTCTTCCTCACCTAACTGAAGACCCCATAAATCGGCACCGTCTACCTCTCCTCCAACTTGAGGGTATGTTTTAGTCTACTCCTTTGTCACCATCTTCACTGCAACCACACTCGTTTATCTTTCTCTCATTAAAAGTATTTGCCAGGTCTTTAATTGGTTCTCTTTTCACTTCTGTCTTTCTTTGTAAGGTAGAGTCCTCTTTGAAAGCTGCAAATATCCAAATATCTATTCAAATGATAATTACATGCAATTTTCAATGTGATTTTTCATATGTACATATTTAGTATGTAAAATGAGGCTTTTTCTTTCATATATCTTTAGAAGTGTGAATGTTAAAAACTTTTAGTTCATTTTGCTCATACATTTTTATATCTTATAAAAAGTTTATTGGAAATGCTAAATTAAGTGTAGCTCATTTTCTTATACTTTGCTTGACTAAGGTTTTGGAATAAATATTAGAAATTGGTATCAATGAATTATTGAACCAAGTTAATTAGATAATTTATGAACCTAGGAGGAAATTATTGAACATATAGTCTGCAAGACTATTTAAAAAATTAGAAAATCCTAAATGACTTCACCAAAGAAATATGATTTATTAACAACTGAATTGGAATAAGAATCAAGTATTCTGACTTTCAGTTCAATGTTTGTTCTGATATTCTTTTATAAGTCAACATAGCAACTAATGACCTAGTGCTGACATCCAAGTTAAGACTAACCAAATTCAGTGTGTTATTTGTTAATACAGTTTTCTAATATGACTGGTAAGTCAGATATACTCTTGGGTTTGTAAGGTCATCATTATAAATATATAAGCAGATACTTAATTTGCATAGTTTTAAATATATATATATATCATGACTATATGCATGTACTGGAAGGGCTTTCAAATCTCTTGACTTTACCCCTTCCTACTTCAGAAGTGAAATTTAGGCTTGTAGAGACTTACTAATCCACACCATTGAACTGTCGGAACCACACTGTCTTCGGCTCCTTAACAGATCAGGGTTAGAAATTAATGTAGCAATCCTAATACAACCAAAAAACTTTCCCTATCTTCATTTTTCTTCTTTCTCCTGTCTTAATTTCTGATTTAGAAGCATGCTTCTTTCTATAGCATCATATTTCAAAAGTGTTGAAACCTGAAAGATTGGGAGTATTTTATTAAATTCATATTTGGCAAATTATCGAATGAACCTATACTGCAAACTATGACTTAAGACCTCAGGCATTTCCATGGACTTGGCCTGACAGTTTTCATGGACTTTGCATGATAATTTCCATGGACTTGGCATGATAGTTTTCATGGACTTGATATGGCAGTTCCCATGAACTTGGCATGATAGTTTTCATGGAATTGGCATGCTTTTATGGGCTTAGCATGGCAGTTTTTGTGATCTGACGTGACAGTTTTCTCTACATTGCCTAGTCTTATGACTCTTTGCTTGATTATTAAAACTTCAGCAGTCCACAGAGCTTTAGAAATTATTTTTTGCTCAATAAATAGTAAAAAAATGTAATTTATATTAAAAGTATAAAAGTCACCATAATGTTCTTTTTTTTCTAAACACCATTAGAGGCAGTTTGCTTTCCCAGTGTGTTTTGTACATTTCTGAGTTTGATACAATAGGATGTTGTAAGGAGGCCACTTGTTTGTTTCCCAGCCACCTGAAATAATCACACAGAAACTGTATTATTTAAATCACTGCTTGACCCATTAGCTCTAGCTTCTTATTTGCTAACTCTTACATTTTAATTTAACCCATCTCCATTAATCTGTGCATCAACATCAGGTAGAGGCCTACCAGAAAAGTTTCAGGATGTCTGTCTCTGGCAGAGGCTCCATGGCTTCTCTCTGATTCCGCCTTCTTCTTCCCAGCATTCAGTTTAGTTTTCCCCACCTAGCTCTGTTCTACCCTGTCAGACCAAGTCAGTGTTCTTTATTCATTAATAGCAATCACATCATACAGAGGGGAAACCCACATCACCTCCCCTTTTCTGTTTAAAAGAAAAGGAAGGTTTAAACTTTAGCATAAAAAATTACACATAACAAAATAAGTATCAAGTAAGAATTACAGTTACAATATTTATATCTACTTTATCTTTTATCATAATAAGGAAAACTGTAGCTATAAATTCTTCAACTCCATCAAAGACTCCAGAAAGATATAATATTACCTAAGCAAACAGGAAGTACATTGTAAGCAACTTGAAAACTCGAGAAATGACAGAGACATCTTACTGCCTGGACAGTTACCCAAAGTTATTCTGCAACATTGCAGCTTCCAATCTTCTGACTACAGGCCCATAGTATTCAGCAGACTCTTTCATGAAGCAAGAAATTTCAAAGACAGTTCTGCCTATATTGGCAGTTCGTCAGTCACTTTCTTCTGTGTCCTGCAGAATATCTGGCAGATTCTTTCATGAAGCAGAAACCCTGAAGAATGTCTTACCTTTAGGCAAGTTCAGCAGTCATTTTCCTGTGGGTCCTGCATGTCCAGTTCGTACAGCATATCATCAAATAGTCCAGGCAAGAGCAGTTTCTTGCTCAAATGGCTAACAAACTCCATAAGGAGCCTTTTTGATGCCCATCTTCCCCTTGAAGTAGATTGGTGCTGCCAGGAGAAGATGTGTCTCATTGTCATGAAAAGTCCTAAGTTATTAAAACATTTTAAATGCCATATTCTGAAGGTCTCTGAAAGATTTGAAGAATACCTATTTAACTGAAATATATCTCTATATATCTAGAAAACCTAACTAACATGACTATAAGCTTGACTATTATAGATGACTATTAACCTATATTTCTTAGTTATGCATTATGTTTTTAAATGAGCTGCACAAACACAATACCTTAATCAAGAGCAGAAATATACATATAACAAAATTGACCTTAAATTTGTATCAATAAGCCAAGATCCATACCAAAGCAAATCTCTATAGCATATCCCCCTTTAAATGTAAACAAACATTTATAAACAATATTTTGGAATTTGGGCACAGTTCTCTCCATACTGCTTCCTGCTTTTTGTTGGTGAAGTAATTTTGGGGAGTGTTCACATCGACCTTTCAGGGGGTCTTGGTGAATCAAACAACTTTAGTCAGGAAAAATTCCACAGGTTCCTATTCTCTGTGGAAACAAAAGAAGAACCTCTTTTCCAAAGCAACAAATCCTTAGACCCATATTTTGAAATCAAGATACCTTAACTTAGCAGCCCATACAGTGAAATGTCTCTCTGTACTTAGCTCCTTCACAGTCAATAAATTTAAAGAAAGCACAATAATATACATAATCTAGACTCTCTGTGTATATTCCATCTTTATGTGTCTTCTTATTCTATGACTTTTAAATATTTATTTTATTATCTTTACTCCTTTAATCTATGACTGTCTGTACTCTGTGTCTTTAAAGACTTTGTTTTATAATTTTTATAAACCATTTGCTTCCTTTTATAATTCTCTATACTCATCATCTTCTCTCTCCCAAGCCTACATACATTTTTAAAAACATGCTGTATCTCATTCAGAGGTCTTTTATATCTGAATCTGTCCTATTGTGTACCTAAAATCATTTTCTGTCCAAGAGTACTTTTTAAATGCTAAGCAGCTTGATCTCAGCAGCCCTGGATGCTGACTCAGCCTCTCCCAGGCTTTAAATATGGTTGAGGTAGTTCACTGCAAGTTCTAGGACTGCCAGGTGGGAGTCATCCTCACCACCTCCACTTTTGGTAGCACCATGCAGCATATAAACCCTTTTTATTTGAGTAAAAGCTAAATCTGCCATGCAGCACACTGCACAGCCTGCATATATCTCTGTGTATGGCAGTGGGAATCTGCCAGGCTTTCTGCCTGTGCACTCCTAGTAGACTTGATCCTGCCAACTGCCCAATCAGGGAGTGCTGAGCCTGTGCATGGTCTCTGTTACTTTCTTCTTGACCCCAAGTGGGCACATAAGCATCCAGACCCCAAGTGGATGGCGGGAATCAACCCCCAAAAAGAACCAGAGTTCATGCTGGCAGCACAGACTATGAAGCTGCCATTTTAAAACAGTGCATTTTTTTCTCTGTTTGTCTTCTGCTACCACTGAATCAGGAACACCTCTCTTAATGGAGCTGCAGCATGCCATCAGCAAGCATAGCCCATGCAGAAAAAAAAATGCAGCTAAATTTTGTTTTTAGTGTCTAGAATTCCTTTCCAAGCCCTCTAAGGTTTTATATGGATTTAGTCGACCATGTTGGAGCACCAATTTGCTGTAAGAAGGCCACTTGTTTGTTTCCTGGCCACCCAGACTCCCTAAATAATCACACAGAAACCATATTATTTAAATCACTGCTTGGTCCATTAGCTCGAGCTTTATATTTGCTAACTCTTACATCTTCAACACATCTGTCTCTGGCATACAGAGGGGAATCCCACATCAACAGGGATATATTACTTTTATGACAGGGAAGATTCGACATTGCAAAGTGTGCTTTGAATCAGATATCAATAATCAAATCAGATTGTGCTAAACAGGCTGGAGTTATTTCTACCAAAGGATTGCAAACACAGGTGCTGTTTTCATGACCAAATTCAAAATAAAGAAGATTTAATCATTAAATTATTGAACCTCCAAATTGAAACCTCCATTCTGTTAACTCAATATTTTTATTCAAGACCTAGAACGTATTCTAAAAATTATTTTATAAGTTCACAATAATCAACTAACATTTAGCAACATAGTGGAGAGTAATAAAATGAACATAACAATCAGAGTCACTCAATGCAAATTCATGAAAACAAACACATTTCAAAGATTTGTTCTACTGTCTTTCAGAATTGTTTCCAATTGCAGACATTTTTAAAAGTCAATTATATGCAAAATAATAAGATATGTGATACATATACAATGTATAAGCTATTTACATGCAAAATAATGAGATATTTATGCAAAATAACATCAATTAAAGAAATAATCCTAGTTGAAGGGAAAATTATCACATTGATAATAGATATTAGATATTCATACAAGATTATAGTTATATAATTATCTCTTAATGATAGAAAATGAAATTAAAGTAAGGTAAATCAGCACTGAAAATATGGCTAAGCACAATAAAAGAGTGTCACTAAAAGAATATGTAAAGGAATAGATTAATTAATAAAAACAAAGCTCTTGTATGCCGTTTGAACCATATCTCTACCATTCAACTTTCTATTCTGAGCTCGAATCTGTGGAAAATGCAAAAAGAAAAAATCATTTCCTCCACTTGTGAAGCTCATTGCTTGTAAATGACAGGCATCTGCTACAGTGTTGTCCCCTTCTAGACGGTGAGCACTTAGTTTCTGGTGATGACTTACACACCTTGGCATCTTAGTATATACCAGGATTGTATTTAGTCAGCCCAAACATACATGGTAGGAGAGATAAATGCGTGTCCTAGAACTACAATAACATTTATTGTGGTTCGTTTGTTTGTTTGAACACAAGAGAAAGATTATATGGGCAGGGGTGGGGTGCTTAGCTAGAGGATTTACAAGTGTGTTAGAGTGAAACAGTATTTAGAATCTGGAGTCCTTTATGTGGCAGTCTTAGCCTACAGTGTCATCACAAGTTACCCAATGAAGCCCTAATACCTGCTTTCCTTCCCCTGTTTCTCAAGCAGGCCTGGGCATACCTAATCTTAGAATAAGGTACCTCTGGGAAGGAGGCAAAAAAGAGATTTATCCACAAGCAAATAGTGCTCTCTTCCAAGGCATGAAAAATGTGCAACTTCATGCCATTTCCGTAATGGGAGCTTCATTGTTCTTTGCCTGTTGACCTTTACATGGTGGGTGGTGGTCTTGAAGGCACACCCAACCTAGCAGAGAACTGCCAGGATTACACAAGCTATAGATACAAATAGGGGTTGTGCTAGTTTCTAACTTCCTGTGTGATACTCCCTCCCTGTTGTGAAATTTTGAAAAACTACTCAGAACTGTGCATAAGACATTTATCACTTTAGTTCTCCCTCCTATCTGAATGACAATGCTAAAAAACAGAATTTTAGGAGCAAGTATATAAATTAATTTGTGTTAGCTTCCTATAGGTTTCTAATAAGAGTAAAAACATTCAAAAATTAACAAATGAAGAAACCCTAGTGTGATAGTCAAATCTGTTCCACCTTGACACTTTATTTTGTTCCTGGCCATGTAAACTTAAGTGAGCCATTTCACTGCCTACACTACGGGCCATTCATCTTTATAGTACTAAAGAAAATATATATTAGAGAAATTCCTCATTTCTCTAATAAGCTCAGGGACATGAGGCCAGATAAAGAATCCCTTCCTTTATGCTCCCCTAAGTCTTGGTCCTTAGAAAAGCAGCAGGAATGGTGGGAGATTTGACTCTTTTCTCAGCACTCAGAGGGAGAGGAAGGAAGATGTTGTGAATTTGAGGCCAATTAGGACAGGGCTACACAGCCAGCCCCTATCTGAAAAGCCAACAGTAAGGAAAGAAGAGAAGGAGGAATGGAGGGAGAGTGGGAGGCAGGCAGGCAAGCCGGCATAGAGAGGGAGGGAAGGAATACAGAGGGGAAAGGAAGGTAGAAAAGACAAAAGGGGAATTAGTTAATGTGGAATCATAGATCATTATAACTTAAATAAACTATTTCTAGTGCAATAATTCACTTTAAAAAAAATGGGAAAGCAGAGACTGTGTAATTTGACTTCAGTCCAGTCCAGGGTGTATTCTCTCATCCAGTTTCCCTGCTTCTATGCTGAGGTGCTCCCATCCCCCCACATGCAGAGTTTCATCTGCATCAGGAAGTTTGTCCAGTTTATATCGTAGGTCACTAAGATCCATTTATTCTTTCTTCGTCCCCTTTTTGATGCTTGACTACTTATTAAAAACTCAAAATGCCTCTTTGCTTCTATTCTTACTCCTCCCTCTCTTTGACTGGACTTTGGGAGCTCAGTCCAGTGCTCTGCTGTGATTCTCTGTATCTGCTCCCATCAGTTACTAGATGTAGGTTCTATGATGACACTTAAGATAGTCATCAATCTGACTACAGGGCAAGGCCAGTTCGGGCACCCTCTCCACTATTGCTTAGGGTCTTAGCTGAGATCATCCCTTATGGATTCCTAGGAATTTCTCTAGTGCTAGGTTTCTTGCTAGTCCCATAAATGCTCTGTCAATCAAGATATCTCTTTCCTTGTTCACCATCTTTGACCTTCCCCCAAATCATAATGGGAATACCCACTGAAACAGCTTACCTGAGCTAACAGAAGACTTCCAACTCAGGCATAACAGTGAGAGAACCAACATAGGACAAAACTAGGCCCTCTGAATGTAGGTGACAGTTATATGGCTGGGGCAGATTGCAGGGCCACTGGCAGTAAGACCAGAATTTATCCCTACTGCTTGTTCTGGCTTTTTAGAACCCATTCTCTCTGGAGAGATACTTTACTCAGCCTAGATATAGTGGGGAAGACCTTGGTCCTGCCGCAAAGCAATATGCTAAACTTTTTTGACTCCCCAAGGGAAGCTTTATCCTCTCTGAGAAGTGGATGGATGGTGGGGTGGGATGTAGGAGGAGGGGAGGGAGTGAGAAATAAATTTAGCATATAAAATGAGACAAGATAGATTTTTAAAATGAGTTAAAATAAATCAAAAGAAATAAAAAAAATTTAAAGCACATGAGAAGCAAGGGCCAAGTTTCCGGGAAGAGAAGTGCTATTTAAATCACGTCTTTTCGTCATCCCTTTCTATTCAGCAGAGGTCTCGAATCCTGCACCAAACAACAACGGCGACACCTCAAAACACAGCTGTGAAGAAAACTGCTATAGCCCTAAGATGTTAGCATATGTTATTCATCTGTAAGACGGTGTGAAGAAAGACATTTTGAAGCTATTACATGCACACCTACATAAAGAAACATGATTTGCTGGTGGTATTTATTGGCAGACAATCTACAAGTCTGTATTAAAGTTCCATAAAAGAGAAGCACTTATTAAATAAGTTGTGTAATTTAGCTTGCATTGTTCCCTCAAGCCTGTCTGGAATACAGACTATAAATAGGATATAGAGCTTACTCAAGTTCATAATCTCTAATCTTTGCCAGTGTGAATGACTGCCCTGGAAATTTGCCAGACCTTCTGAAATATGTCCTTTCCACAATCCCTGTCTAGCAATGACGCCTCAATGCCAGCGGGATCTAGAATGTTGATATTATAAAGAACAGTGGTTATGCTGGGAGGTGGTAGCACACACCTTTAATCCCAGCACTGGGTGGCAGAGGCAGGTGGATCTCTGAGTTCAAGGCCAGCCTGGTCTACAGAGCAAGTTACAGGATAGCCAGGTCTATTACACAGAGAAACCCTGTCTCAAAAAACCAACAACAACCACAAAAATAACAGTGGTCACACAAAGATATTTCTTGCTGTTGTTGAAAAAGGGAATTGCATTTAGTCCACACTGGCCATGAAATTGCCTTCTTCCTGTTTCTGCCTTTAGATTACTAGATTACACACATGCACTCGGAGACAGGGTCTCTTGCTAACCTGGAAATTGCCAATTAGGCTAGTCTGTAGGCCATTGCCTCTACCTCCCCAGATTATAATTGTGTGCTGCAATACCTGACTTTGTGTGCATGTGTGCCTTCTTGTGAGTGTGTGTGTCCGTGTGTCTCTGTGTATGTCTATGTGTCTGTGTCTGTGTTTTTCAGGGGTCAAACTCTTGTCCTGTGTTTGCAAGATGAACACTTACAGACTGAACTGGCCCCCCAGACCCAAATTGTTAAATTTGAGGAGGATGTTTTTCAAATAGCACTCTACACTTCTTTGGAGGAAATATCTCATGCTTGTCTTAGGTGAGAAAAAAATTTCAATACAAACAAGACACATTTTTTTTCCTATTCTGTAGATACATTTTCATGAGTAAGCTGGAAACAGATTTTATAGTAAAGAGTGGCGTGACATGGGAGAATGAGTAGAAGCAATAGCTATAAATGGCTTCTAGAGGAAGAAGCAGACTCTAGGCTTAGAGGTCTTCTCCTTTGGGATAAAAAAAGAGAAGGGAGAAATCTGTACCAACATTCTAGAAGGCAAAACACCTGAAACAGAAAAACTACAGAGCCTCTAAAATATCTGGAAAAGGATGCATGTATAGTTTATAATCCCCCTTCTACTAAAGTACAGATTAGTGTTTCATATATTCATATATGCAAAGATAAGAATGGGGTATTTGTTTAACTGGAGACTGTTTATTTCCTAGCCACCCAGACCAGAATAATCACACAAAACTGTATTAATCACAACACTATTTGGCCAATAACTTAGGCATATTTCTATCTAGCTCTTACATCTTAAATTAACCCATTCCTATTAATCTGTATATTAGTATGAGGTGTGGCCTACAGGTAAGCTTCCAACGGTGTCTTTCTCCTTCAGCAGCTATATGATGTCTTCTTGACTCTGCCTATTTTTTCTCTACACCTCTGTTTGGATTTCTCACCTGACTTGACTTTGCCTAGCCATTGGCCGGAACATTATTCATTATCCAATAAAAGCAACACATGTATAGAAGGGTCCTGATGGAGCTCATAACAGAGACAGAAGCATTCTATGGTCTGAAAGCTGGCATTTTCCCAAATTACTATATTGAAACCTAGTACATAATAAGGTAGAAGTTGGTGGTGAAAGCTTGTAATCTGAACACTCAGGGATAAAAGCAGCAGGATCCAAAGTTCAAGGTCATTCCCAACTGTGTAGTGAGTTCTAGGACAAAGTGTTCTAAGACCCTGTCTCAAAAGAACCATACAGAATCCGAAAATGAGTTGATCTTTCTTTAGGGGAGTGACAGACTCATGAGGGTGGACACTTGTCACGCATTAATTCTTTCATGAGATTCATAAGGACAGTTCCATTTATCCCCTTGTCCCATGTGGGCTAAATCTGGTAAAGCATATTCTTTAAAGCTGAGAGGTAGCCTCACCAGACCCTGAGTCTGCTAGACTCCTGGTCTTAGACTTCCCAGCCTTTAAAATTTTATGTAATATCTGTGGTTTAAAAATTATACCTCCTTTTATACTAAAAGGGGGTTAACATTTGGATTATTATAAAGGTTTTACAGAGAGGAGAATGTGAATGGTTCTTGAAGATCTATTTTGAGTAATAGCATGTTATTTTGTTAATATTTATGATAGCCAGAATAATTTCTTTTATTAGCAACTTAGATATAGTACAATTTTGCAGGGCAGAGTTTGAACAACAAATTCAGGACAACAGTTTTACCTCATAAGGCAAGTTGGTTACTATCAAGTACAAACCTAGGGGAATGTTTCCATTTCTAGCTCACAAGTTACTATCAGAGAGTGAGAGATGAGCCAGAGAAAATTAGCAGAATAGTGGAAGTCAATGCAGCAAATACTAAGATGTTGAATTTTATTATGTTACTGGATAGATCCTGTGGCACCATCAATCATTAGGCCAACATTTTCACTGTCATGTTACATTGTGAGGATGCAACAGTGTCTGGTACAGAGGAAGTTATGTAAGTTATAGGAGATATGTAAAAGTAATTTTCTGATTTCTTTTAAATGCAAGTAAGAAAAATGTGTCAGAATTTCAAGTAATTACTTCCAAAATTTTAATAAAATGACCAAAAGGGAAAATACCCACATGTATGAAGAATTAAAATTTGACTACATGATGTAGCTCAAATTTGCTTCTTAGAATTAACTATTTCTTCCTTGAATAAAAATTGTGCCAAAGGTCTGCTTAAAGCACTCCATATTATTATTCCATGTCTCCTTAGCACTGTGACAGGTGATCTCTGACACTACTTGACTGGATTTGGAATCACATAAGAGACACTGGTGTGGGAAGTCATTCTTTATATGTGTTGCTTTATTGGTTAATGAATAAAGACTCTGTTTTGGTCAGTGGCTTAACAGAGCAGAGCTAAGCAAGAAAACTAAACTGAATGCCGGGAGAAAGAAGGTGGAGTCAGTGAGAAGCCATGTAGCCATGCCAGAGACAGACACCAGCCGGAACCTTGCTGGTAGGCCACAAGCCTCATGATAAAATATAAGATAATAGAAATGGATTAATTTAAGAGATAAGAGTGAGTTAGAAATATGCATAAGCTAATAGGTCAAGCACTGTTGTAGTTAATACAGTGTGGTTATTTCGAGTCTAGGTAGCCGGGAATGAACAAGCAGCCTTCCTACAACAGATTGGCACACCAACATGTGCTAGCTAAATCCACATAAAACCTGCCAGGGACTGGAAAGGAATTCTAGACAAAGTTTAGCCACATTTTTTTTGGATGGGCTCTGCTTGCTGGTGGCATGCCACAGCTCCTTTAAGACAGGTTTTCCTATTTCAGTGGTAGCAAAATAAATAAATAATAAATAAATAAATTTTTTTATGATCAAACCAGACTCTCTGAATGTGGCGGCGAAAGTTGGCAGATGGAGAACCCATCAACAATGACACCAGGACCTATCTCTTCTGCATGTATTATCTTTTTGAGAACCGAGTCTTTTTGAATGCACTCCTTCCTAGGCCGGGAGGGATGGGGGTGGGCCTTGGACTTCCAACAGGGCAGGGCACCATGCCCTCTT
>PVIU01025546.1:0-23559 GCA_004026605.1 Ondatra zibethicus
ATGTTTTTAAGAAGATGATGGTAACATTTGCATCATGGGAGTGTGGGCATTATGCAAATTATATGATTAACATATTACATGGTAGCATAGTAAGTGCTCATTAAATGCTAATAATTTTATGCTAGAAGAAACTTTCTTAACCAATTCATCAGATTAAAAGAAGCTTGCCCAACTGTACAGAAGGCACCCATAGCATATTGAATACTTGCAACTGGTTTCTTTCTTAAAATATTTATTATTTGGTGTATGTGTGTGTGTGTCCATAGAAGTCAGAAGAGAGTATTGAATGGTTCTCCTGGAACTGGAGCTACAGGTGGTTGTGAGCTTCCATGTGGGTGCTGGGAATCAAACCTTGGTCCTCTGGAAGATCAGCCAGTGCTCTTAACCACTGAGCCATCTTTCCAGCCCTACAATTGGTTTCTTACATCATTTATGAGTGATAAATAATACACATATTGATCTTGAACTGGTTTACAGAGACAAGGGCTTTGGCACAGATCAAAATACCAGAGAATAAATGTCTAATTTGTTTTAAGTTTCCAATTAAGTACTTAACCTTGCGCAAGTATTCAGCCTGGGGGGTACCGATAGATGGAGCCGGCCCCATTTGCACTTGTTCTCCTATTGCTCAGACATTGCATGTCAACTACCCTCCAAGGAAGAGGGCTTAACTATTGGGAGCAAGGCCGCAGCCTTTGGCTAAGGAGGGCCTCAACTGTAAACCAGCAGCAGATGATTTTTCCAGCTGCTGGGGGACCTGAGGGACACAGCACAAACTCTATAACTACATGACAACTTTTGGTAATTTTCCCCCTTATTAACAGACTTTTAAAAATTGACAGCTGATTCATGGTCCAGATAGCTTCTGACAGAGCATCATGAGTATTTACGCACAGTCTTCTAAAGGTAGCATTGTATTTAATCTTTGCATACAACAGTTGGCCCCATTTGTGATACTTAAGACTATCCTTACCAGTCGTACAACTTAATCAGCCACTAAATGTGGCCATGTGTCTGGAGCCCAAGTAATAGATGACATTTGCCTACTCTAAATACTTCCCAGTATTTATTTGGAGAATCATGGGAATAACCTCTGTGTTTTGCTTCTTTAACTGCCAAAAACCTTTGGTAATATACTTCGGTAAACTCTCTATTTTTGTGCTAAAGGTCCTCTTTTTCTTGTGCCCTATGGCCTGTAGCTCTCTGTCTGCAGGTTCTTCACTCACTCTTCTGCCACAAGTTAGTACTGCCTACCCTTAAACCTCTTAGACTGGCCTTTGCCTTATTTTCCTATCTCTTGATCCTGATGCCCAGGCTCTCCACTTGAACAACAGCCGATCTCCAGGACACCCAAACTTCATTTTTAAGTCAATTCCAAGTCTTAAAACAGGAGCCCTGCTTACATAGTTGCATTTCTTCATTGTGAAATGCAAATGCATTTTTATTTCTATCAGATTGTTTTGCATTAGATTTTAAATGCTAAAGAGAACCCTGAATCCCTTTGCAAGTCTGTCCATAACTACGACACTACAGTAACCACAGTTGTTCTAGTGTGTTTTTTCTGGAACATTTTAGCATGTGGTGACCTTTTAGTAGGAATGTTATTGCCTCATTTATACCTAGTCCTTCATTTAGCCAAGTTCTGTTGTTTCCTTGGTTTCAAATTTTATCTCTTTATGTGAACTGGGAGCTGAAGCCTTTCATTTGACTTGTGATCTTGCACTTTCTGGAAGCTTATACATTCAATCATGGAACAAATAAAGCAGCTGGAAGAAACATTTCCTGAATAAAACCCAAGTGGGGCATTTGAGTGTGAGCCAAGATTTCAGCAGCCATACAGGGAGGTGTAAAAGGCTGCCTGTATCATAGGGCCGACAAATCACTCCTGGCCAAAGAGGCATGTCCTTCAGGCAAGGATCAGAGAGTAAGGACTTTTGCACATTTAATTGTCAGAGCACCAGATAAAGTGTTCACTGTGCCCTTCTAGGTCTCTACCCCAAGTTCATCTCCATTCTGTAACTGCAGGTTACAGCATGGCTGCTCAGCAGCAGACTGACATCCTAAGGCAATTCAAGCCTAAGCTGGGTCTCCCACTAAGCTGTTCTGAGGGCTTAGAGGAGAAGCTAGGGAGCCTTGCACTTGCTAAGGCCTGTTTTTTTATCCCCAATTAAGAGTTATGATGCAAATTCAGTTTAAGAATACCCAAGACAGCTGCCTAATAATAACGGAGTCCTGTCCAGTGAAACCTTTTTTTTTTTTTTACCAATGTCCAGTGATAAGACAGGAAAGATTGCTTATTATAGCCAATTCATGTTGTTATCTGTATTTACACATTTAAAGCACAGTTTAAAGTGGAGCTAGATGTTTTACAACATTGTGTCTTGGGTTTATAATCATTTGTCGCTCCATTGACACCCTACTAGCAGTTGCCTGGAATGATGCTATTTAAAATGAAGGTGCCTAAGAGACATCTAGAGGGTTTTAAAATTATCCTTCCTGGGCCCCATCTCTGGGAGCATTACTTTTGTTGGTATTGTGATGGGGCCTGAAAACTAAGTCTTAAGTGATGATACTGCTGGTTGCAAAACACAATAGAAAGCACAGTCTGAGACTCTTAAAACATAAGAAATGTCCACCATGCAGGCAGGCTTAATGTTAATCTCGCCAATCAACTAGCTGGGATCTTTGCTCTACCAAGATCGAAATGATGAGTAGACAGGGAGAAGCCATTCAAGTACTGCATTTTGGCAGCCTTTGTGTTCCTTTGTGCTGTTTGACAACAGCAGGACCCACCTAATGTTCCAGTGTTGTGCAGGCCTTGGGTATTGGCACCCTGGCCTCTACAAGAGTTCCTCTGGAGTAGGTCTGGGACGTAGGTCCTTTGCTCTTTGGCAGCAGCGGGTATAGTTTCCAGGCAAGCCTCGGTGTTCCTCATTTCTATTATGTAGGTCTAGGAGTTAGGATTCTTCACCTCTTGGCTACAACTCGCATTGCAGCTTCTCAGCAGACCTAGGTATTGAGATTTCTCAGCCCCTAATACCAAGCACTATTACAGCTCCCTCCCTGGGCTCAGGTTTCTGAGATCCTTGGCCCTAAAGGCTCAACAGCTCTCCTGAGCTCTTCTAGCAACCAGGGACAGAAGTTTCTCTGACTTTCTTCTTGATCCGCCCTCAGTCTCAGCTCTCCCTCCTCTGTACTCCTGCTGTCCCACCCCACTGTGCCTCCCCTAGTTACTCTGTTGTAGGCAACTGTGCAGCTGCCTCTTCCCTAGCTCTCTAGCAGCTGGCCTCCTAGCCCCTTTCACAGCCCAGTCTACAGGCTGCTTGACTGCTGCTGCTGCTGCTGCTGCTGCTGCTGCTGCTGCTGCTGCTGCATCTCTCAACCAGCTCAGCCTCATTGCCCACTTATACAGCCTGAGAAGGGGCATCAAACCAGTCACAGCACACTTCATAGCCTTGCCTTTTTAACACTACCACAGTACTTCCTCTACTAAGCCACCAACAGAAGTGCTCCCTTTTTGGCCTAGGTAGGCATGATTGCAGGTCATCTCCAACCCAGTGGTTTATGACCCCCATATGGGGGGATCACATGACTGAGTGTGAGGGCTGTGAAAATGTTGGCAATAGTGAAATGATTCTGGGTGTGCAATGACCAGAAATTAACTCAAAAATCAAATATGTAATGAGTCTAAGGTGTTCCTGACAACGCTTGCTCATGTCACATTGCACGACTTCAAAGCAGCCCTGGGTCTGAACTCACAATGTGTATACTTGGCACTGTGTCTGCTATCATGCCATGCCAGCCAACAAATGCCACCTGAAACATTTCAGTTCAGATCCACAACCATTGTATGTTGTGAACTGCAGTGTTCTTACTGTGCATACAAAGTTTCTGCTTGTATAGAAATATAATAATTTAATTATGGAAAACATAGACTTCTAATATTTTCTGGCTGGTCTTTTCTCAGCATGTATCAAATTAATGTACCTTTGGATTGTATTGTAAGAATGTTTGACATTAAAATTACTATTTGAGTTGCTTGAATTTCATTAAAAAATCATTGAATGATAGGAGTAGGACAGAATTTTCAACAATTTTTTTAGTGATTGTAAAAATACTTTTTTTCATTTTGTAATACATATTTATGCAAAGGCATTCTTGGCATTGATGATAATAAGATCAAAATGTCAGCCAACTCTGAAAAATATTGAAGATGAAGATGCCATGTATCCTATAGTATCAAATATTCAGCCACATTTTAATTCTTTTTAAACATTTTATTGATTTATCTTATGTGTCTTTTCGAAGCTTTGCCTCTATGTACGTCTGTGCACCATGTACATGCAGGGCCCATGAAGACCAAAAGAGAGGGTATTAGATCCCCCATGTCCAGACTTATAGGTTGTTGTGAGCCACCATGTAAGTACTTAGAATCAAACCTAGGTCTTCTGGAAGAACAGCCAGTACTCTTAACTGCTAAACAATCCCTCCAGCCTCGTTTCAATTATTTATATACAAATAAATATATACATTCTTCTTACTAGTGTGCTTACTTGCTTTCATCTTTAATAGTAACATTCAAGGGGTACCAAATAATTGCTTAAATTTTTTCTTTATGATTTATTGTCAGTAACATTTGATTTGTATATCTATGGTATACACCCTACGCCCAAAGTTGTGTAAAAATTTCTATAATGGAAAGGGGTTTGTGGAACCCAGGGCAACCCGGCCACACATGGGGCCCAGGCTACACACTTGCCATAGCACGCAGCACCGGGTTCCAGGAAAAGCCATAAGCTGGTGCCACCAAGGAACAGACCATCAAAACATCAAAAATTCCTAACATTTCAACCATTGTGGATAGGATCACCTGCCAGCACACACCCATCGCTTTTCACCAGGACACCCCTAGACAAATGTCAGCCAGTCAGGGGTCCCAAACCTTAGAAATCCTTCACCCCTACCTTTTCTACTATAAAAACCCAACCCCAACTGAGCTCGGTTCTCTCTGATCACTTCAATATGTTGGACACACAGAGAGTCCGAGTTTGATAACTTGTGTAAAAATAAAGGTTCTTTGCTTTTCTATACAGGAGTCGGTCTTCTAGTTGGTTTTTAGGGGGACTCCATGATCTAGGCATTACAGGATTGTGGGTGCAAAAGTTTAAGAAGCCATGATCTTGACTTGATTGAGACTGATGACAACAAAAAGTCTGGTACAAACTAGTTGAAAAAGCCCTGGGTTGGCTTTTTTGAGAAATGAGCAGAATCAGCCTTAATCCTTCTATGGTTTTCTCAGTGTCCTTGGAACATTTAAAATAGCTGGTACTGTCAGGAGGGTAGTTCATCTGGCTATTTGAGAGTCCTTTTGTGTGTGTGTGTGTGCATGTTCTTATGGAAGTGTATGTGTGCTCATGCATGTTTATACACATGTGTACAAGCCAGAGGACAGTCCCAGGTATCATTCCTTAGGAGTGGTCCATTTTTTGAGACAGGGTCTTATTGGTCTGGAGCTCACTGACTAGGATAGACTAGCTAGCCAGGAGTCCCAAGAATATGCCTGTCTCTATCTCCATGGCACTGGAATTACCACCAGTTTTTTACATGGGTCCCAGGGATTGAACTCTAGTCCTCATGGCTTAAGCACTTTACTGAATAATCTGCCTCCTGGGCTCCAAGTGATGTTCGTTTTATTCAGAGCAGCCAGGACACCATAATCCCTCAATATCCTTTCTTGTTTACAAGTAGATGAACATCAGTGGAGTGCTTGCAAGAAGAATTTAGAGAAATCATCTCTAACACTCACTTGAACAGACATTGACCTTGCTTTAACGCTGGTCCAGTGTGCCTAGGAGAGGTAGGGCTCCCTCCTCTGGCTCGTTACTGTGGCACAATGTGATGCTATGACCACACCATAGCACTGTGAGTGTGCATGTACATATATGTGTCATAAGACGTCTCAGAGAGCACAGCATGTACAAATGCATGGGAAACCCCAACAGGAGACACCCGCAGGGTCCCCGAGTTGCTGGCAGGGAGTGGATGGAACTGGTGGTGTTAGGATGAAGGGAGCCTGTGGCGGGAGAGTCTCTGGGAACCAAATAAGGAATTATGATAAGTAAAGGCCTTGCATATTCTAAAGGACGTGATCGTTCTCCTGACCCTGGTGATAAAGAGAATGGAAAGGGAACTACAAGATAGCTGAAGGAGAGTCAGTACTCACATAGTATTTTGCCAAATATAATGTAGTCTGTCAAATAATCTGACTGAAGTAACACTAGTTGAAAGTTAATCAAGAGGTTAACCCAAGAGGGTGTCTGGTTTCTTCAGTTCTAGTCATTTTTGCACAACACATGATGAGTTACTTCTGAAATATTACCTGTGTCATTACTTTTCAGGTTCTCTTTTGCTCCCAGTGAATAGTCAACTAGTCATCCTAGTCCAAAGTTGATTACAATGATAAACCATCGTGATATAAAGATATTAACAATAAAAGCATCTTACCTAAATACGTCATTTGTCATTGCAAAAGCAGTCCTTGCTTATTCCAGGTTACAGTCAAGCAAGCGGGCATCACATGGTCCTACCGTATTTCAAAAGTCATTGCTGAAACCCCTGAACCCACTTCTCAGACCCCTTTCTATGTAGATGAGCATTTGGAGACAGAGTCTCATTAACCTGGACTGGCCTTGAGCTCACTAGTTAGCCATGGATGGCTCTAAACTTCAGATCACAGGCGTGTGCCACCATGCCCAGAGAGTCCTCCTTAAGGGACCGGGATATACCACATGGGTTATGAAAACTCAGCTCTGTCCTTATGAACAGGCTGTCAGTAACTGGACATTTGAACTATTCTGACTTAATTTCTACTGTTTGATATTTTGTCAGTTCCAAGGAACCCCGATGCCTGATACCCATACAGAAAGTTGAGAAATAGAAGTCCACCCAGACAAAGGTGGTGGGGTGGTCACTTGAGGCTAAAGGAACTGCCTGTGCATGGCACAGAAAGAGTAGACTGTGGCCATTTGGGGAAAAGAAGGGTGTACAGCCACGCTGGGACATACAGAATGAAGGGTGATGGAGCAGTGGAGGGCATAAGAAGACACGTACCATAATGGCCTCCAGGTGGATGTCTTAGGGGTGTAATTCACCAAAGTTGCCAGGTAAAGCTGAAGAAAAAAGACAAAGGGTGCTTCTGAAACCCACCATCAAAGAGCTCGCACTCCCACCAGCAATGCAGAAGTGTTCCCTTTACCCCACAACTTCTCCAGCATAAGTTGTCATCAGTGTTTCTGATCTTGGCCATTCTTATAGGTCTAAGATGGAATCTCAGAGTTGTTTTGATTTGCGTTTCTCTGATGGCTAAGGATGTTGAACATTTCCTTAAGAGTCTTTCAGCCATTTTAGATTCCTCTGTTGAGAGGTCTCTGTTTAGGTCTGTACTCTATTTTTTTTATTAGATTGTTTGTTCTTTTGATGACCAATTTCTTGAGTTCTTTGTTTATTTTGGAAATCAGACCACTGTCTGATGTGGGGTTGGTAAAGATCTTTTCCCATTCTGTAGGCTGTTGTTTTGTCTTGTTGACTGTGTCCTTTTCAGTTTCAGGAGGTCCCATTTATTAATTGTTTCTCTCAGTGTCTGTGCTACTGGGGTTATATTTAGAAAGTGGTCTCCTGTGCCAATGTGTTCAAGTGTACTTCCCACTTTCTCTTTTATAAGGTTCAGTGTGGTTGGCTTTATGTTAAGGTCTTTGATCCATTTAGACTTTGAGTTTTTTGTTTTGTTTTGTTTTGTTTTCGAGACAGATTTTCTCTGTGGCTTTGGAGCCTGTCCGGGAACTAGTTCTCGTAGACCAGGCTGGCCTCAAACTCATAGAGACCTGCCTGCCTCTGCCTCCCGAGTGCTGGGATTAAAGGCGTGTGCCACCACCGCCCAGCCTGGACTTGAGTTTTGTGCATGGTGATAGATATAGGTCTATTTTTATTTTCTATATGTTGATAGCCAGTTATGCCAGCAACATTTGTTAAATATGTTTTCTTTTTTCCATTTGATATTTTTTGCTTCTTTGTCAAAAGTCAGGTGTTTGAACGTGTGTGGGTTAATATCTAGGTCTTTGATTCGGTTCCATTGGTCCTCCTGTCTGTTTTTATGCCAATACCAGGATGTTTTTAGTACTGTAGCTCTGGAGTAGAGTTTGAAGTAAGGGATTGTGATGCCTCCAGACGTTCCTTTATTCTACAGGATTGTTTTGGCTATCCTTGCTTTTTGTCTGTGAAGAATTTTGCTGGGATTTTGATGGGCATTGCATTGAATCTGTAGATTGCTTTTGGTAAGATTGCCATTTTTACTATGTTAATTCTACGTAACCAAGAGCATGGGAGGTCTTTCCACTTTCTGGTATCTTCTTCAATTTCTTCCTTCAAAGGGTTAAAGTTCTTGTCATACAAGTCTTCCACTTGTTTGGTTAGAGTTACTTTGAGATATTTTATGCTATTTGTGGCTATTGTGAAGGGTGTTGTTTCTCTGATTTCTTTCCCAGCCCTTTTATCATCTGTGTACAGGAGGGCTACTGATTTTTTTTAGTTAATCTTGTACCCTGCTACAATACTGAAAGTGTTTATGAGTTGTAGAAGTTCCTTGGTAGAATTTTTGGGGTCATTTATGTAAACTATTATATCATCAGCAAATAGTGAGAGTTTGAATTCTTCTTTTCCAGTTTGAATCCCTTTGATCTCCTTTTGTTGTCTTATTGCTCTAGCTAGGACCTCAAGAATTATATTAAATAGATATGGAGAGAGTGGACAACCTTGTCTTGTTCCTGATTTCAGTGGGATCACTGTGAGTTTCTCTTCATTTAGTTTGATGTTGGCTGTTGACTTGTTGTATATTGCCTTTATTATGTTTAGATATGTTCCTTGTATCCCAAGACCTTTATCATGAAGGTATGTTGTATTTTGCCAAAAGCTTTTTTTGGTATCTAATGAGATGATCATGTGGTTTTATTTTTCAGTTTGTTTATATGGTGGATTGCATTGACAGATTTTCATGTGTTGAACTATCCCTGCATCTGTGGGATGAAGCTGACTTGATCATGATGGATGATGGTTCTGATGTATTCTTGCATTCGATTTGCCAGTATTTTATTTAGAATTTTTATCAATGTTCCTGAGTGAGATTGGTCTATAATTCTCTTTCTTAGTAATGTCTTTCTGTGGTTTGGATATCAGGATAATTGTAGCCTCATAAAAAGAGTTTGGCAATGTTTCTTCCGTTTCTATTGTTTGGAACAACTTGAGGAGTATTGGTATTAGTTCTTTGAAAGTCTTGTAGAATTCTGAGCTGAAACCATCTGGTCCTATGCTTTTTTGGTTGGGAGACTTTTGATAACTGTTTCTATTTCTTTAGCAGTTATAGGTCTGTTTAATTTGCTTATCTGGTCTTGATTTAATTTTGGTAAGTGATATTTATCCAGAAAGTTGTCCATTTCCTTTAAGTTTTCCAATTTTGTGGAGTACAGGTTTTCGAAATATGACCTGATGATTCTTTGGATTTCCTCCATGTCTGTTGTTATGCCCCCCTTTTCATTTCTGATTTTGTTAATTTGGATATTCTCTCTCTGCCTTTTGGTTAGTTTGGATAAAGGTTTGTCTATTTTGTTGATTATCTGGAAGAACCAGCTCTTTGTCTCATTGATTCTTTGTATTGTTTACTTTGTTTCTATTTTGTTGCGTTCAGCTCTCAATTTAATTATTTCCTGCCATCTAGTACTCTTGGGGGTGTTTGCTTTTTTTGTTCTAAAGTTTTCAAATGTTCTGTTAATTCACCAGTGTGAGATTTTTCCAGCTTCTTTATGTAGGCATTTAATGCTATGAACTTTCCTTTTAACACAGCTTTCATAGTGTCCCATAAATTTGGGTATGTTGTGTGGTAATTTTCATTGAATTTTAAGAAGCCTATAATTTCTCCCTTTATTTCATCCTTGACCCATTGATGATTCAGGTGAGCATTGTTTAATTTCCATGTGTTTGTGGGCTTTCTGGAATTAATGTTGCTGTTGAATTCTAGTTTTAAGCCATGGTGATCTGATAAGATACTTGGGTTTATTCCAACTTTTTTTGTATTTGTTGAGGTTTGTTTTGTTACCGAGTATGTGGTCAATTTTTGAGAAGGTTCCATGAGGTGCTGAGAAGAAGGTACATTCTTTTATGTTTGGATGGAATATTCTATAGATATCTATTAAGTCCATTTGAGTTATAACATTTGTTAGTTCCCTTATTTCTCTCTTCACTTTTTGTCTGAGTGACCTGTCCCGTGGTGAGAATGGAGTGTTGAAGTCTCCCACTGTTAGTGTGCATGGTTTAATGTATGATATAAGCTTTAGAAATGTTTCTTTTACATATGAGGGTGCCTTTGTATTCAGGGCATAGATATTCAGTATTGAGATTTCCTCTTGATGGATTTTTCCTGTGACTAATATGAAATGTCCTTCTTTGTCTCTTTTGATTGATTTTACTTTGAAGTCTATTTTGTTAAATATTAGGATAGCTACACCAGCTTGCTTCTTATGTCCATTTGATTAGAATTTTTTTTCCCAACCCTTTACTCTGAGGCGATGTCCATCTTTGAGGTTGAGGTGTGTTTCTTGTATGCAGCAGAAGGATGGATTCTGTTTTTGTGTCCAATCTGTTATCCTGTGTTTTTTTATAGGTAAGTTGAGTTAATTTATATTAAGGTATATTAATGACCCATGATTGCTATTTTCTGTTAATTTAGTTTTCGGTGTTCGTGATGTTAATTTGTGTGTTTTTCCCTTCTTTGGGTTTTACTGCTGTGAGATCATCAATTGTCTGTGTTTTTGTTGATGTAGCCAACTTCCTTGGGTTCTAGTACTTTGTGTAGGGCTGGGTTTGTGGCTAGGTATTGGTTAAATCTGGTTTTGTCAGGGAATATCTTGTTTTGTCTTTCTATGGTGATTGAAAGTTTTGCTGGGTATAGTAGTCTGGGCTGGCATCCATGGTCTCTTAATGTCTGCATAACACTTGACCAGGACCTTCTGGCTTTCATTGGCTCCATTGAGAAGTCAGGTGTAATTCTGATAGGTCTGCCTTTATATGTTACTTGGTCTTTTTTCTTTGCAGCTCTTAATATTCTTTCTTTATTCTGTATGTTTATTGTTTTGATTATTATGTGGTGAGGGGACTTTTTAAAATTCATTCTATTTGGTGTTTTGTAAGCTTCTTGTATCTTCATAGGCATATCTTTCTTTAGGTTGGGAAAGTTTTCTTCTATGATTTTGTTAAATATATTTTCTGTGCTTTTGAGTTGAATTTCTTCTCCTTCTATACCTATTATTCTTAGGTTTGGTCTTTTCATGATGTCCCATATTTCCTGGATATTTTGAGTTAAGCTTTTGTTAGATTTAACATTTTTCTTTGACTGATGAGTCTATTTCCTCTATTGCATCTTCAGCACTTGAGATTCTCTCTTCCATCTCATGTATACTGTTGTTTATGCTTGAATTTGTGGTTCCTGATTGTTTTCTTATGATTTCTGTTTCTATAATTACCTTGGCTTGTGTTTTCTTTATTGTCTCTATATACATTTTCAAGTCTTGAATAGTTTCTTTCATATTTTCGATTTCTTTTTCTTGGTTTCCTTTAAGGGATTTGTTAATATCTTCCAATTTTTTGTTTGTCTTTCCTCCATTTCTTTGAGGTAATTTCTCATTTTCTCTTTAAGGGCCTCAAACATTCTCCTGAAGTTGTTTTGTAGGTCATTTTCTTCTGCTTCATCTATATTTGGTTGTTCAAGTCTTGCTGTTGTAGGGTCACTAGATTTTACTGGTGTCGTGTTTCTCTTTGTGGTGTTGCATGTGTTCTTACCTTGTCTACCCATCTTTTCCTCTAATTGGTGTAGCTGGGGATGTCTGTTACTCTGGTGATTAATCTTCCAGGTGCCAGTAGATCTAAGACCCAGTTGTTGCTCCTCGTGGTGCAGTCAGTGCCATGGTTCCATTGCTCACTCCATGGTCCTGGAGGTCACTCTGCACTCCTGGGGTTTGCTCCACTACCGTGGATTTTGCTGTCTCAGGCCTGCTCTGGCTTAGGTTGCTGACTCAGACCTGTTTCTGTAAATGTCCCTGGTCTGGATCCACTCCTGTGGAGGTCTGTGGTTTGGGTTTGGTCCCGCCAAGGTCTCTGGCTCCTATCTACTCCCTCGGAGGTCCCAGTCTTGGATGCTCCTGGACCTTCAGAGGTCCTGGCTCATGCCTAACCCCCGCGGAGGTCCCATGCTCACACCTGGACCTGCAGAGGTCTCTGGTTCCTGCCTACTCCCTAGGAGGTGCAACACTCATGCCCAGATCTGCAGAGGTCTCTGGTTCCTGCCTACACCCTCATAGGTCCTAGACTCATGCCTGAACCTGCAGAGGTCTCTGGCTCCAGCCCACTCCCTCAGCGGTTGCTCCCCTGTACCTGCTCCTGTGGAGTTCACTCCCAGGTTTGCTCCGGCCAAGGTCACAGGCTTAGTCCTGTTTCCATAAATGTCTCTGGTCTGGATCCACTCCCGTTCCTGCCGAGCTCACCTTCTCCAGCCTGCTCTGGCCTAGGTCACTAGCTCAGTCCCACTCTCATGGAGTTCACTGTCTCAAGCCTGCTCTGGCATAGGTCTCTGGCCCAGTCCTACTTCCACAAATGTCCGTGGTCTGGATCCACTCCTGCTTTCATGCAGTTCACTGTCCCAGGCCCGCTCTGGCCCAGGTCACTGGCTCAGTCCTGCTTCTGTGGAATTTGCTGCCTAAGGCCTGCTCTGGCCTAGGGTGCTCATGAAAGACTTCTTGAATTTGACCATGTGAAAAACATTGGTAGGCTTAAGAGAAACAGTTTGGATAAAATAATGGAGACACAGGCTAGATTGATTGAGCTAAGGAAAATTGATAAGGAAGTAGAAATAACTGGTGTGAGCTATTATATAAAAGGAGAGAAGTAGCTTGAAATCTGGGGAGATATTTAAGGGAATATATATATATATATATATATATATATATATATATATATATAGTGTGTGTGTGTGTGTGTGTGTGTGTGTGTGTGTGTGTGTGTGTGTGTGTGTGTGTGTTGGGAAAAAATAGTTAAAGCTGACGGTACAGGAATGACTGAAGGAACCAAGTCCTTAAGGAGGCAGGAGGAGTGGCAGCAAAGCCTGGTAGAATAATCACCAGCTGGCTCTCAGGTTGTGTGGAGGCCAGGCAGCAGAGAACTGAAGCTAGCTACTGCAGAATTGAGGTTGTACCCTTTCCCTCTCCTGAGCTCACTCCATAGAGTGTAACCCCAGCACACCCAAGAGTCTGACTACTCAGCACAATAACTTAGTAGGACTAAAGCCAAAGCACTCTAGGCTCTAAATATGTAGAAGATAGATAAACCAGAAGGCCGTTCACAAACTGAGAGAGTGCAGAGTGGGCAGGGTGACGGGGGTCTCAAGAGTGTCGAGGGAAGTGGTGACTAAGTGAATAGGGTTGTTGCCGTAGCAGCCTGATCCTGGAGTCTCCACATTAAATAGTTCATATGCAGAGAATCCTGGGTACTTGGAAAAGCCTTGGTGCTGCTACTGAAGGTCTGGTTTTGAAGCAGATTAGAAGTGAAAATTATCATCACCAGGCCATCAAGGGATTCAAAGCATAGAACTGGGGCTGAGACCTCACACAGACATCTTTTTTAGTTTGCTTCTAACAAGACTAGATCTATTTTATAACATCTGGTTAATAATTTATGTCCAAAATCCTTGCCTAAAGACTGTGTCTGCTTGCTTCCTGTGTATGTATATGTAGCTGGAAGTCAACTTTGGGTGCCATTCCACAGTTGCTGTCTACCTTGCCTATTGAGACGGGATCTCTTACTGTTCTGGAATTCACCAGGCTGGCTTGATGAGCCCCGGAGATGTGCCTGTTTGTCTCCCCATCATTGATATTACAAACCTGTGCCACAGTACCAGGTTTTCAGATTTTTTAATTAGTACCTCAGAACTCTATTCTTCTTTATTTATTTATTTTTTCTTTTTTGAGACAGGTCTTATGATGTAGCCCTGGCTGGCCTAGAACTTACTATGTAGACCAGGCTGTCCTGGAGCTGACTGAGACCCACTGTGTCTGCCTCTTGAGTGCTGGGATTAAAGGTGTGAGCCACCTTGCTGTCCTGATTACCTTTCCCACAATTCTCTTTTTGAGATTGGTGGGAGAAAACATATAAAAGGTTCATTTCTTCACCTTCCTGGGGCTGGACAGCTTACATGTAGAGAAGTATGTTAGTCATAGTTGCTGCCACTTGTTAAGACTTGCCACCTGTCAGCCACTGTGATAAGTATTTTATATAGATTATCCCTTTCACGTCTTATATTAACTTCCTGAGATTAGTCCCATTTCCTGTCGTTGTTTTATAGATGAGAAGTCTGAAGATTTGAGACATCAGGTCCCTTGCCCAAGGTCACTCAGCCTTTAAGTGATGGAGCCAATATTGAAATCCATGCAGCATGCCTCTAGAACACAAGATGCTAACTGTGAAAAACTGCCTCATGTCAGAGACCAGCATGTTCGTGTTAGTTAACAAAAGAGCAGCTTCTCTCCCCGATCCCTTGCCCAGAGACTTACCACTAGAATGGGGCTTCCGTCTTCCCATTGCTCATCATCAGCCTGCACCTCCCAAGGAGAGTTCAAGTGAACCCGAGCACACTGTCACTTTTCACAGCGCTATGTTCCCAGGAAAATGCCCGTCAATGCTGTGGCATAGAACTTCTTTCCAAAAGTAAGCACTGCACTGTTCTTAAAACAGAGCTGAGGAAGGCACACAGGCAGTTCATTCCTTCGCTGGCTCTTGGGCCTTTGGGAGGTCAGTCACACACAGCCCTATGGCGGAGCTTTCAGGCCCTTGTGTGGGGGAGGTGGGCTGATGGGCAAATCTTCATTCTAGATGTCCAGGAAAGTATTGTAGGATTGGCGCGTAAGGGGAAAGCAGCATTTCTTTTGAATGGTAAAAATGAGTTACGCAGTAAGGGGCTTGAAAATCATGTTACTTTGGTTCTAAATTAACTTATTTGCTGGAAGCTGTTTTCAGGAAGCGATATTCTTCACTTATCTTGTGCTTGCCCCACTCCACCTTCCGTCATTAAGCAGCAGCGTGTTAACAGGCCATTCCCGGTGGCCTGCTGCATACGCAGAAGATGCTCATGAAAGGAAACAGATGTGCAGAGGTTTAACAAATGCATGGTGGGAATTTTGTTCTGTTTATGGACCAAATGAAAACTGGTTTTTAGCCTTTTCTGCAAGAGTGAAAGACTGTTGCACCTTTTCTTGCAAGATTGAGACAATAAAACAGTTGTGGCTTATGCCATATGTTATATATTCCTGAACAGTATCCACTTATATCAAGTCCCTAGCCCTTAGCCCTCCTTCTTCACTGCCTGCTCCCACCCCCCCAAACTCCCACACAATGCGGGATACTGATAGGAAGCTCACCTGACAAGTTACCTTGCAGTGGCCAATCAAAGTACTGGAAAGAGTTTACCTTAATCTTCAGAAAGAGATGGTTTGAGGCCACAGGGCTGACAGCCAAGCACAGGTCCCAAAAGTAATTTAAATGGAGCCAGGAAGTTGTTTTCTAACCATGTTTTCTTGTTGAGGCCTAGATGTTAGCACCTGGGTTGAGCCAAAACCAAGTGTTGGGTGGGGGTTGGGGGGAGAATTGAATGCAAAGGGGCCAGGGAATTGAGCATGGGTTTCAGTCTGGAAGGCTTGTGTCTCAGGCAGTGTTATCACAGACACCCAAGCTCAGATGTAACGGCCTTGTATCCATTCATCTCCCTAGAACTTCTCTCCATGGTCTCCTGGAGCCCCAACAGCATCTGTGAGATCAAAGCTGTCTTCACAGCCTAGGGCACTGTCCTCCTTGTTCCCTCTGTTGACATTTACACTGGTGGGGCAAATGCAGCAGCAGGTGCATGAGTGACTGAGAAGCAGCACCGGGCATAGTGGATCATCACATTTCTCACCATCTTTGCTGGCAGTTTGTTTCACATAAAATATGCTGATGAAGCAACACGAATTATTTTATTAAATCTCAGTCCTCACTGCACATCTTTCCAATATTCTGGGAAATGTCCATAGGCCATTTCCATCACATACAAAACCTGATCGTTTGTAGAGTGGGCTGTGTGAGTTTGGAACTGGCCACTATTTTAATGGAACATTGGTTTTATTTGAAAGAATGACTGACAGACAAACTACTGTTATTCTGAGTGTGGTATTTGGTCGGCATTTTCTCAAAAATGATTGAAGCAAACCTGTCATTTCAACAAAAACAACTGGCGGTGTTTGTTGCCAATGATGGAATTTGAGCCTTCAAGTGAAAATGAGAATTTGGGAACTTTGTGCACACCCTTGAGAGTTTGACAGTTTCTCAATAGACTTTTGTGATGAGTTCAGTGCTGCTATTAACAGATATGATTTTTTATATTGTATAATGGAATGTGTTAACATTTCCAAGAGCTATATGTCAGTAAATTAATATTTTTGATGACCAATGTTGCATGCTTAGGTAAAGGAGTCATTGAGAGCCTTAGATACACCAGTGTGTTTTTACTGCACTAAAAACATTGATTAATTCATACTGATCAAAATGCTACATTGTGGCTGGCTTTTAAGAAAATACCACTTATTTAGTTACAGTGTAATATAAACTTGTGTGTGTGTGTGAGTGTGTGTGTCTGTGTGTCTGTATGCATGTGTGCACGTGTCTGTGCACACATATTCAGATGACAAAGAAGGATGTCAGGTATGCTGCTCTGTCACTCTCCACCTTATACCTTTGAGACAGGGTCTTTCAGTGACCATGGAGCGAGCCCCAGTGATCTTCTTGTCTCCACACCCTCCCTCCACCACTGGTGTGCTTTTGGCCATGCTCAGCTGTTTACTTGGGTGCTAGAGATCTTGAACTCATATTTTACGCTTGTACGACAAACACTTCATCCACCTGCTCAGTTCTAGTGTACAGTAATTTTAGAAGGAATGACTTTGGTCAACTGACATGACTGTTGCAATTGTTCCTCTCTTTTTCACTCCCCTAACAGTGTGAAACCAAACTTTCCTTTATATCCCAAATCATATCTTCTCAATGGGAATTCAAAAGGAGCTGTGCAAGCCAAACTGTGATTATACAATATATTTCAAAGACTCGCAAAAGTATAAAATCATAGGTTTTTCCACTATTGCTGTGTGGTTGAAATAAGTTTTCATGAAAGTATGTCAAAATGTAGTGGATTTACTGTTGTTATTTTTAAATGAATTAATTTTTAAACATTTTCTCAGTTTTAGTGATCGTTTCTAGCATGGTATTAATAGGTATGACCTACATCGACAAGAGCTTATTAGGTTTTCAATTTTTATGAGCGTAAAGGAATCCTGAAGGCACAGTTTGAGAACCACTGCTTTAGAGAATGCCCAGCATGCACTGGGCCTGAGACAGGGCATAGCATGGGGTATTGATTGGTTGTGGATCTTGCCCATGGAGCCAGGGGTTACTCAGAATCAAACAGGGGTGGAGAGAAGGCTCAATAGCTTGAAGCACTATCCGCTCTTCCAGAGGCCCTGAGATCAGTGCCGCCTAGCACTTCTGTCGGGCAGCTGACAAACACCTGTAACTCCAGTTCCAGGGGACCTGACACTCTTTTCTGGCCTCCAGCGGCACCAGCATAGTTGTAACACCACACAAATAAGAATAAAAGCAAATTTAAAAATTAAGCAGTTAATTTCCACAGAGTTTAAGAACTTCTGGGACAGATGCACAGGCTATTGCAGGGCACCTGGCCCAATAGAGGCAAGGTTTCTAAGCAGAACTGATGGCTCCGCTGATTCTTGAAGGATGAATAAGAGTTTATCCAGGCAGAGAATGAAGAATTATCACTCTGGGTATATTGAAAAAGTGGGTGCCAAGTGTCCATGTGAGCTGTCTTCTCTAAATACGTCTTCATTGCACAAGTCAGAGAAAGGGGGTGTAGCAAGAGCACAGGGTGAAGCGGGAATGGTGTGACCTGAAGCTGGATGACAACAGCAAAATCAGGAAGGGCCTAGTGAGTTGAGCCTCTTTGAGATGGGTATGTTAAGGCAAGAGAGGGGCGTTTGCTCTCATTTTAGACATTTCTCTATAGCTGCGCAAATGGAAGACACATTAGATAGAATTCATTACAACAAACTGATACAGAGAATCACACTGCAGTGTGACTAAAGAATTGGAGAGATGTGGGTTGACTCCAAAGATACTGATGTAGGGAAATGTAGATTCATGTCCTAAGATTGAGTGTGGTTAAAGAGGAAATTGTGGGCATCAGGGCTGAACCTAGATTCCAGGTTTAGCACCAGCAGTGATGTTATGTTCACTGACAGAAAGCCCAGAGGTGCAGACTTAGAGAACAGGAGGCAGAATGTCTCTTCCTATAGGCTGCCCAAGAGGACCCGCCCACTTGTCATTGGCATGTGTGGTTTTGAAGTTAAGAAGGAACACCTGTATTGGAGCACAGAGAGTCTTCAGCATGTAAATCATAACTGAGGCCACAGACCTAATGAGCTCTTAGGATGAGGAACTGAACAACAAGAGCCATGAAGGAAGTCATGGCAGTTGCAGTGTTTAAGGAATAAACAAAGATATGATGCTGTGCTCATTTTATGTGAGCTTTAAGAAATCCCAGAGACCATGTGGTCATTGAACAGCGGTAACAGTGTCCAGAAGGGAAGAGATCAGTGATGAAGGGAGCTGTTGAGTCAATACAATGAAGATCCAGAAGAAGGCAGTTATTGAATCATTGTCTCCACATAGTGGAGTGAAATGGTCAACTCCAACAGCTGAAAGAGTGAGGCAGGGAGGGGAGAAATGACAAGAGAAAGACAGCAAAGAGAGGTAAGGAGGCTGGTTTGAGAGTACTTCTGTAGGAAGGACCAGTAGGAGAGAGAGAGAGAGAGAGAGAGAGAGAGAGAGAGAGAGAGAGAGAGAGAGAATGAGAACCTTAGAATGAGTTGTTCCAGAAAAGTTTGATAAGCGAGAACTCGGGGGAGGTGAAGGAGGCCATGACTTCACTCAAGTTCTAGTCAAAGAAGACATGAGGAGAAAGTAGTTTTAGCAGAAGTTGAGGTATACTAGAGTTTAACTAGAAAAGAAAGCATCTTGTTAGTGAGATGACTCAGCCAATAAAACTTTTGCCAAGACAGCCTGTTGACCCAAGTTTGATCCCTGGAACCCACATCCAGAAGGTTGTCCTCTGGCCTGTGGTTCATCAGAGGGACCAAACACAGTGGTGTACAGGGAGACACTGGTATGTATAGAGAACTGTATCTTTAGATATTGTTGATATAACTACACCAATCCAATCTCTTTACAGAATGATGCATTTCCATCATGAACTAAAATTCATTCTCAACAACGGTAATCCTTTTTATCTTTCAACAAAAACATCATTTTCTGACCAGTGAAAATTATCCTTATATGTTTCTGTTGTTTGCTTTTCTGTTCAGCAGGTTAAGTCTTCTGTTATGCTACCCCCATTAAGTTTTCTATGTAGAAAAATCTATTCATTATGACCACATTTATTGCTTCATTGACTTGCCTGTTTAAAATGCAAAGAACCACAAATTAAATATAGTGCTTTTCCATTTTGAAAAAAGGCAGATGAGCAAGCACTATTTTCTTGGGTATTTGTCTCACAGAACTGACAGTCCATGCTCAAAGGCTAGCAGATTCAGGTCTCTGCTTGTTTAACACTTGATCCTCAGTGGTCAGTATTGGAAGGGATGTCTCCTGAGATTCAGCATGCTGTGTTCTGCAGTTCCAGAACAGAGGCAACAAGGCAGACACAATGGATTGCTTTAGGGAAGCAGATAACTGTCCTCCAAAATCTAGTACTGTGAGGGTAAATTAAACAGGTAATAAAACAAGTTCTTGTAAAATTCTCAAGTAGCTTTGTTACAAGGCTAATCCATTAGGGAATTCTGGATTTGAATTTATAGCCTCTGATAAATACTTATTGTATCTAAGACTTTGGCATTTGTTTCAGACATATATTTTAATGTCATATAAGTATTTCCCTAGATACCTAACTCTGATCAATTTTAATATTCCTGTGGTGACTGCATACAGGTGTAGACCACAGTACAGTACAGCATGCTAGCGATTAAAGAAGAGCCTACAGGTCGTGGGTCAGCCTACAGGTGGTGGGTCAGCCTACAGGTGCCAGGTCAGCCTGCAGGTGCTGGGTCAGCCTACAGGTGATGGGTCAGCCTACAGGTGCTGGGTCAGTTTACAGGTGCTGGGTCAGCCTACAGGTGCTGGGTCAGCCTACAGGTGGTGGGTCAGCCTGCAGGTCATGGGTCAGTCTACATGTGGTGGGTCAGTCTACAGGTGGTGGGTCAGTCTACAGGTGCTGGGTCAGCCTACAGGTGCTGGGTCAGCCTACAGGTGATGGGTCAGCCTACAGGTGCTGGGTCAGTCTACAGGTGCTGGGTCAGCCTACAGGTGCTGGGTCAGCCTACAGGTGATGGGTCAGCCTACAGGTGATGGGTCAGCCTACAGGTGTTAAGTCAGCCTACAGGTGATGGGTCAGCCTACAGGTACTGGGTCATGGATCTAAGTTAGTGGTAGACCTGACTGCCTTTTGAGGCCCTTCAAGCTACCTTGAATCTCACATTTTTCCTCTCATCCCAATCTCTTAGCTCTTGTCTTTACTCTTCCCTTTACGTTATCAAGGAGGACTCTGTTCCATCTCTTTTTTAATGTAACATTTTTACTAATTAGTTGAGAATGTCATGCATGCATACAATGTATTTTGATGTATTTACCCCCTACTTCTCCCTCTAACTTCTCTCAGGTCTACTTTGAATTCTATTTCTTAACATATATGTGGTAGACTCTCGTAGACACTTTGAAACTTGCCTCAGTGCAGCAAATGCCGTCAGGCTCGTAGCTCTTTTGTCTCAGTTCAAACAACAGCAAAGCAGAAACCCCTGCATTCTCTGGTTATCTGTTCCTCATTCCACTTCGGTGGGATAACCACTGTTCTCTCAGGCTCTCTGAGGACACCCCTAGAATCCCTGTTGTATGTTAAAGTAACTCTTCCACACCTGGACCTGGATGGCAGAACGTTGCCCCTGCCGTCTTGCTTCAGGTGGATTTGGCGTGTCCCTGAAAGCTTTTCCCAGGCTCAGCAAGCACAGGGGTGTTGAGCGCTGCCGTCTCCGCACCCCACCCCTCGTGTAGACTCTGCTCCTAGATCTTTCTCCATCTGACAGAGCTGACCCTTTATTCTCTTGTCATCCTCTGACCTCCTGGTCATCTGTCTTACTTACTGCCTCCTTCAAAACTGCCTGACTCCGTCAAAGCTTCCTGCTACTCTGGATTTTCAGTTCTTAATCTTTCCCAATTCTAGCAATTTTTACCGTTTCTTCTTAAAATCTGTTCTCTTAAACTACAAGCCATTCTTCGGAAATGTACTGTCTGGGAATTACTGTGTTCACATAATTCTTTCCAATGAATCAGGACCTCTAATTCAATATTGAGGACTAGGCATGGTGATGACTATCTGCACTGGTTAGGTTTTGTTTGTTTGTCTGTTTTTGTTTTATTTTTGTTTTTGTCAACTAGACACAAGCTAGAATCACCCGAGAAGAGGGAACCTCAATTGAGAAAATTCCTTCATCAGACTGGCCTGAAGGCAAGTCTGAGGTATTTTCCTGATTAATGATTTATGAGCAAGGATCTAACACTTGCTGTGGGTATGGTCCTTCTTGGATAGGTGCCCTAGGTTGTATATGAAAGCATGCTGAGCAAGCCATCTTTTCTTGCTTACTTTTAGTAGTAAAAAAGCTAATGTGGTAACATGAAGAAAAGAAGTGGCTTTTTCCTTTATTTTATCTCTATGTAGTGTATCTCGAGATATTTCCTCAGTTCTGCTTTCTAGATCATTAAACTTCCCTTCAGCACTGTCAGGCCACTGAATTCTGTTTTTTTCATTTCAAGATTGTAATTGGTTCCTTTCAATTTTGCCTTTTGATAACTTTTGGTTTTATGTTTTTGTTGATGGCTAAAGTCCCCTCATTTGTGACCTGGGAGATTGTTATAGTCTTTTCAGAAGTGTTCTATGCATGTCCTCAGATATGAATGATGGTCCCATTCATTAGACTGCATTTAATCATGCTGCATATAATTTCTAATTTTCTTTTTATCAAAAATTTAACTTCACTGTAGATTTTTTTGCTCCATAAGAATTCTTCTTGAACATTTAAGGAAATGCTCACCATCCTTAGCCATCAGAGAAATGCAAATCAAAACAACTCTGAGATTCCATCATACACCTATCAGACTGGCCAAGATCAAAAACACTGATAATAGCTTATGCTAGAGAGGATGTGGGGTAAAGAAAACACTCCTCCATTGCTGGTGGCAGTGCAAACTTGTACAGCCACTTTGGAAATCAGTATGGCGGTTTCTTAGAAAATTAGGAAACAACTTACCTCAAGACCCAGCAATACCACTTTTTGGTATATACCCTAAGGATGCTCAATCATGCCACAAGGGCATGTGCTAAATTATGTTAATAGCAGCATTATTTGTAATAGCCAGAACCTTGAAGCAACCTAAATGTCCCTCAACCAAAGAATGGATAAAGAGGATGTGATACATTCACATCACAGAGTACTATACAGTGAGAAAAAAATAATGACATCTTGAAATTTGCAGACAAATGGATGGATCTAGGAAACAACATATTGAGTAAGGTAACCCAGACCTAGAAAGACAAATATATGTACTCACTTATAAGTAGATTTTAGCCATAAAGCAAAGGAAAACCAGCCTACAATTCCCAGCCAAGAGAACCTAGACATCAATGAGCACCCTAAGAGAGACATGCATCTACATGGGAGGTAGGAAAAGACAAGATCTCCTGAGTAAATTGGGAGCTTGGGGATAATGGGAGAGGGTAGAAGGGGAGGGGGGAGGAAGGGAGGGGAGCGGAGAAAAATATATAACTCAATAAAAACAATTTTTAAAAAAGAATTCTCCTTGAAGAGTTTGAGGGTTGTCTCAGGAATTTCTTAGCTTTGAAATAAGTCATAAGTTCAAAAGCACCTGGAGTGGGGCATGATGGTGTACACCTTTAATCCCACTCAGGATTTACTTGGAAAGCAGAAAGAGAAGGATCTCCGTGAGTTTGAGGCCAGCCTGGCCTACATAGGAAGTTCCAAGCTATCTAGGGCTACATAGTAAAACCATACTGAACAACAACCCCTGCCCATACATTAAAAAAAAAAAAAAAAAAAAAGCCCTGGAGCTGGAAAGATGGCTCAGCATCTATGAGCACTTGCTATTCTTCAGAGGACTCAAGTTTGGTTCCCAGTCACCTGTAATTCTAGTTTCAGGGACTCTGACACCTTCTTCTGGCTCCCCATGAGCACCCACCTGCATATGGTATATACACACAGAGACACATACACATACATGTAAATACAAATCTTCGAAAAGAAAGGC
>PVIU01025547.1:0-23552 GCA_004026605.1 Ondatra zibethicus
GTGTTTTTTTTTCTTTTTTTCATATTCTTTTATTTTTTTTCATTCAAAAAACTTACATTTCCTCCCCTTCTCCCAGTCCCCTCCCACTCCCCTCACTCCTCCTCCCTCCCTCTGCTTCCTTAAATGAGGGCATGGTACCCTGCCCTGTGGGAAGTCCAAGGCCCTCCGCCCTCCATCCCAGCCTTGGAAGGTTCCCAAAAAGATAATACATGCAAAAGAGATAGGTCCTAGTGTCATTATTGATAGCTTCTCAGTCTGCCTCCATTGGCAGCCACATTCAGAGAGTCCAGTTTGATCATATGCTCATTCAGTCCCAGTCCAGCTGGATTTGGTGAGCTCCCATTAGATCAGGCACACTGTCTCAGTGGGTGGACCAGCCCCTCATGGTCCTAACTTCCTTGCTCATCTTCTCCCACCTTCTGCTCTTCGACTGGACCTTGGGAGCTCAGTTCATTGCTCTGACTGAGCTCCCAAAGTGTGCTTTTTCCATTTCAGATAATTTAACTAAGGAAAAAAATTCCCCACAGGTGTAACCAGCTGCTAGATCTTAGTTAATTCCAGATGTAGTCAAACGGACAACCACGCCTAGCCATCACTGCCTGGGAAAGAGTCCTTTCCTGGTGTTGCTTTGTGATCAAACCCAGACTGGTAAATGTACCAAAAACAATTTTGTTATCTCTGAGCTGAGTCAGACATACAGATTTCAGAAGAGCAGAGCTTATTTCTTTATCTTGTCACTATCTTCCTTCTCAAAAATCACTAAAATTTTTCAAAATAAATTGCTTTTCTTGTTAGACTGGTTTGTCAAATCTAGCTCATTTCACACGAGAAGTAAATGGCTCAGCACAGTCTGTACTAGTGGAACTAAAACACAAAGGAAAAAACAAGAAAAGCACATATTTCCCCAAAGAGCTGCCAATCCAGCAGCTGCTTGGAGCAGTTGTAGGTACTGCTCTGTAATAAGAGCGATCTTTTCTTGGCACAGTGACTCTAGGAAATTACAAAGTGAAAAGTTGGCTTCTTTACACGATTAGTGGAAAATATAAATCCTTTGGTTTTAGAAACAAATAAGTCAAACAGACTAAAATTATTTTTGAAATCTCTCCTCGGGCACAGCTGCTTTTAGATCCCAATGTAAAATACTAATTAAGAAATGAATCGCTTTAACTTATACTGAAAAAAGTATTGCTATCCTTTTGAATAAGAATAATGAAAACATAGATGTTAATATGCTTATTTCTAAATTTTAATATCTTAACTTACAGTATTACTAAGTAGAACAGTTGCTACTTTTAGATTATAATAGTGCACCTTTTGTTTTATAAATATACATATGTTTTCACAATCAGTTTTAGTAGGTTTTACACAGACACTTTGCTTTCCAGCTTTTAGCAAATATAGCAATGCCTTATCTTTCAAGATTTATCAACTGGTTTATGGAAGAGCATTTTGAAAGAGGAGTCATTTGTGCATAATTCTCTATTTATTTCTACAGATGTGACTTGCTATTATGAAGCACATCAGTGTGCATGCAGGTGAGACAAGAACACATCCTAGGTACCTGGCAGACAAAACAGCAATGCAATGTGCCATTTCTGCCCTCAACAGTTGCATTCTTTTTCTTACTGGAATTAGATTCACCCTGTCTTCTCAGAGTAAGCATGACTACTCTTTGAGATTTACTTATTTTTATTTCCATGTAGACCAGTGTTTGTCTGAATGTATGAATGCTTACAGAGTGTGCGCGTTTTGTGCTGTGGGGCCAGAAGGAGGTGTGAGAGCTCCTGATCCGAAGCCACAGAGAGTTATGAACCACCACAGAGGTTGGGGGAAACTAACACAGGCCTTCTTCAAGAGAAGCAAGTGATCTTAACCACTGAGGCATCTCTCCAAGCCCAGTACATATTTCTCTTGAAAAAATGAAATAATTACACATTGATTTCTTTACACAGGATTGAAAACAATTATAAAAGATAATACAGAATTGAACTGCTGTGGGTGCAAATATATTGTGAGGCCTTTATGTGTCACAGCATTCTTTCTGACATGAAATAACTCTAATCTGAGAAAAATTCTATAAATCTTTTAAAATGGAATAAATTCTTTATATTAATAGTTTTTTCAGTTATGCATAAGTACTCACACTAAATAAAACCAAAACAGTATAAAAAGTTTAGTAAATCCACTAGAGTAAAAGAAAAATTTCATATACATATGGAGTAGGGGTGATGTGTATATAGGAAAAAACAGAGGAGAAACTGATGAGCATATGTCAATTTAAAAACAATGGTTTATTTTTCTTTGAATAATCTTATATCTGGCACAGTTTTGTATATGTACATACTTTAACTGCTCTTTAATATTGAGGTTAAATCAAGTTATCTTGGGTTACACCCACATTTATTCAATAATCATGTAACATGAGGGCCTGCTTGTTAGGGTTTATGTCCTGCCCAGTTCCCACAGCCTTTTAACCCTAAAGAAATCACACAGAGAGGTCTATATTAGGTTATAAACTGATTGGCCCCTTAGCTCAGGCTTCTTATTAGTTCTTATAACTTATATAGCCCATTATTCTTATCTATGTTAGCCACATGGCTAGGTACCTTTTCCAGCAGGGCAGGTCATATCCTGCTTCTTTGGTGGTTTGTGCAGGAATGCTGAGAGAGCTTCCTGCTTCCCAGAATTCTCCTATTCTCCTTGCTCAGCCTCTGGTTGTCCCACCTATACATCCTGGCTTATGGCCAATCAGCATTTATTTAAACCATGATTGACAGAATACAGACAATTCTCCCACACCAAATCATTTATTGACAGTTACCTTAACCAGACACTGTAGAATATAGTATAAGTCATCACTATGTTATAGAGAACTAACCTAGTCTTCACTCCTCAGCCAGGAAACTTCTCTTGGAAACAGAAGGAGACTACTGCAGAAAACCACAAGCAATGAAAGCACAGAGATGTGTAGTTCAGTCCAATGGATATATCTACAAAACACTCCCACACTAAAGGTTCAAAGAACAGTGTGGCAGATGGCGTGGAAAGATTATAGATGTCAATGGATTATTGGGTCCTCTAGTAAAATCAGATGCTACACCCATTCAGTTCTCAGCTACATACATGACCTGAACAAGGACAACAGCAATGGACATGCCAAAGTAGATGGGGTAAATCTCATGAGGCCTCAACTCTACACAAAGAACTATAGGCAACTGAGCAAAGCTGGGAATGGGAAAGGCGGCCTCCTCCAGAGAGGAGGAAGAACACACCAACTGGTTGTCATGTGTCAAATTGTCAACCTTAAAATCATACATACAGGTAGCATTGTATGGACTGAAAAGTTATATTTAGGAATACATTTAATAACAGTTAGCAGGACAAAAAAAGTTCATGAGTTTGAGGGACAGCTTGGAAGGGTATGTGGGAGGGTTTAGAAGAAGAAAATCTGTAATTAATTATACAAAATAAGAAAGAAAAGTTGATGGACATGAAAATATTATTAGGGTTTTGTGGGACTATTTTGTTGACATCTAATTTTTAAAGAATGTAGATTAAAATGTTTTTTTCATAAATAAATTCTGTGAGAAATCCTGGAAGGAAGGAAGGAAGGAAGGAAGGAAGGAAGGAAGGAAGGAAGGAAGGAAGAAAATGAAGTTTTCCAGTTGAGCTAAGGAGATGGAGATTTCTTCATGTTCAACAGAGTCTCAGTTAGACACCAGGCCTCTCCAAGTTACCCTTCAGCATTCAGGAGTTGCCACAGAGTTCTTGCACAGGCACATTTTGATGGGGTTATCTGTTAGGAAGTGCTGACTGCAGGACTCTAACTTAGGAAAATCTGTTTTGACATGATTAGTTCTGGTGGATGTGTTGTTAAAAACCATGCAATAAGCCAGCTGCACACAATACTGCTAATTCCAGCCAATTTTCCTTTGACAACTTGTCACAGCCCTGAATGTTTGCTTCTGAAGAAGCACAGGCCCAGCTCAATGAATACTGCTGGGCTTCATCTTTATAAAGCTGTTGCTTCAGGCTTTTGAAAGACCAATGAAGTTAGACTTTATTAGCCTGGCGTAGTGGTCCACACCCTCCATTCATAGCCTGCTTGGGGAAAGGGTTAGGACTATTTTCCTAGCAAAATAGTGAGTGCAATGATATTCCTAATTTTTTATGGTTATATTTTAAAAGGAGAAGAGCTGTGGTAATGCAATATAAATCACAGATACCAGGAGATTAAACAAGCTTCCAGTCTTATTTTACTATTGCTCTTTATTTTTCATGTGTTTTCAAATTTCCTCTGGGTTTTATAGCCTTAACTCTTATTTTGATTGTTTAATTAAAAACCATTGTGTTAAATTGCTTGTTTGGGGAAATTGGTACTGTTTGGGGTAATTGTCACTTTTGAGATGTTTGGCATACCAGTATTCAGTAGGAGTGAAACAATTTGATTGAATGTAACCTGTTTATATTTTTTAAATTTTTATTATTAACATATACGATGAGTATTATAAAAAAGAATCATAAACCTTTTAGGAACGAAGTATGTACATTTGTATTTCTCAAAATACAAAATACAAATGAAAAAGCAAATTTATCAGTAAATTTATATAGTATTTGTCTATAGAAATCCTTGAGATGTAGAACAAGAACATTGTTTCTCTCAGTTGGCAGTGTCCATTAGTAGAACAATTTTGGATCTAATGGGTTTTATACTCAGGACATTTTTTAATTTTCAAAGGACATAATTATAGAAAAACCAAAACTTTATGGAATCATTCATGCTCCTGCAGTCACACCACACATGCAGTGGGAGAAGAGAATAGTTTCCTGAATATTATACACTGATCACATGTGAAATGTGGCGTGTGTGCACCGACAGTCATACCACCACCCACACAAATACATACACACGAATAAAATTTTAAAATAATTCCAATATTTTAAAGAGAAGTGGGTTTTACTTTTAGACAATTTAATGACAAATATCAGTATAATTTATATTAGTAACATTCAAATTTTATTTCTATTTCAATATTTGAAGTTCTAAGCCTATAGCAAATTTTGCTGTCTTAGTACAATAATGAAAATAAGCTACCAATAAAAGACAAAAAACAATTAAGTTATTTTTTATCATCTATTTCTTTAAAATACCATTTTATTATGGAATTTACCATTTGCTGAGTTTATGTATCATCTATAAATGCAATTATTTCCTTCTTTAGTATTCTTTCTAATTACTTCTAATACATCAATTAAATACCAGGCCACCGTTAAATGCTCTGCTGTAAATGTGCAGACAAAATCAAATTAAGCAATTAATGATTAAGATTCATATATAAAACACTGTACTTACCAGTACATTGTATACAATTATGGATGAGTAAAAGTGTTTGGCCTCAAGAACATTACTCAAGTAAGAAAAATTAAAGACTATACCTAAAGTTACCTGGCTGTATAACAAGATGGGAAAGGATTAATATGTGCTTCAATCAAACTATAATATTAAAAACAACTTCAGAAATAACAGTGACTTTTAATCATGATGATAGACAAATCTTACATAGGAATCCTCCCCTCTCACACACACACATATGCTTTCCCATGAACGCACACTCACCTATAGAGAACGCCAGTAAGTAGAATAAAGTTAAGACAAACAATCAAGCTTGAAAGTAAGAATGAGAAAATCCAAGTCAATGGAAGTTTGAGAGTTCACTGAGTTTGGAAAAGCACTGGAAATGAAACCCAGCACATGGTAGACACATTGTCTACCCCTGACCTATAAACCCAGCCATGCCTTTGATTCTTTGTGATGTGTTCCCAGGAGGGTCATAGCCAGATCATATGGTAGTTTCATTATTAGATTTTTTAAGCAGCTTCTATACTTAACTTTTAATATATTTTAAAGAACTTATTTGATGGAAACAAGGGTTAACAGCAAAAAACAGATAGCAAATAATCATGGAAAGAAAACTTTAGGCTATAGTTGATAAACATATTTTTTGTGTGTGATTTGTTTTCATCCTTAGTCATTAATGAACTAGGTGTTCCACAGAAATTCACCCTAGCTAGAATAAGTATGGTAAGTGCCTCACAGGTATGTTCCTAATCTTTGCATCTCCATGATGTTAAGTAGATAGATGCAAGGGTATAGAGGTCTTCACCAACATAAAATTTAGTCATGGGCTCTCTCTTAGGTTTGTGGAAGCCTACCATACCAGAATGTTCTGAATGTAAGTGAAGCACTATAGCAGACTTTCTTGGACCACCAATCTCCAAATCATGACACAGAGACTTATTAGTAGTTATACATGCTCTGCCTTAGCTTAGGCTTGTCCAACTGGTTTTTGTAACTTAAGTTAACCTGTTTCTCTTATTTGCATTTTGCCACAGGGCTTTTTACCTTTCTTTTATTCTGTATATCCTCCTTTAATGTGTCTGTCTGTCTGGAAGCTGTCTGTCTGGCGGGCCCCTGGCTGCTCCCTCTCTTTCTCCCTTGTTCTCATTCTGTACTCAAACCTAGATTCCTCCTCCCACATTTTCTCTCTGCAGACAAGACCCGCCTATTCCAATACTGCCTACCTATTGGCTGTTCAGCCTTTTTTGAGACCAATCAGATGCTTTAGGCAGGCAAAGCAACACATCTTTAGATTGTTAACAAATGCAGCATAAACAAATGTAACACATATTTGCCTAAAGTAATATTTCACAACAAAGAACAGATGATGCTGTATATGAAATTGAAAAAAACTAATGTTTGTTCTATTTCTAGGAATATATGAGAGAATTAAAAATATGTTCTCATAAAATCTTAGGCAGTTTCTAAGTTAAATTGTTTGTAATGGAAAAAAAGAAAAAAAAACTAAGTCAAACAGTCCTTAATCACTAAGTTGACACATAAATTTTCTATAGTCAAACAATGGAATATTATTCAGCAGTAAATAAAAATTTAGTAATGCATTAGTTACTTTTGTGTTGCTGTGACTAGAGGTCTGAAAGAAGCAAACAAGGGGAGAAAATGATTTTAACTCATGGTTTCAGTTCATCATAGCAGAAAATGCAGAGTGGAGGAGCTTGGTTCTTCATGGTAGGACTGTATAGTGGAGAGGGTTATGTCCTGTCAGATAACCTGAACCAATGCTCAGTGTATAATCTTCATCGTCCTTCTAGTAACCATCCTCCTAAACATTCCAGAGTCTTTAAACTAGCACTACCAAATGGGAGCTAAGCCCTCAGATCATGCGTGACTCTGTGGGAAACACTTCACATTCAAGTTGTTACAAGTAATGAAGGATCTGCAAGATGGAAAAACCTTGAAAAACTTAGAATGCATGAGAGAACTTAGAAGTGAAAGACCATATAACAATAATTCAGTTATATGAAACACCTAGGACCAAAGAAACTATCAAACAGAAATTATATTAGTGGTTCATAGGACTGGGTGTGGAGATAATAGTGGGGAGAGATTGCTGACTGGCATGTAATTTCTTCTGTGGGTTGTGAAAGTGGGATCAATTTAATTGTAATGATTGTACAGCTCTATTGGTGCACCTGAATCTACCTAATTGATATCTTAAAGTGTTAATTTCATTATACTTGAGTTACCTCAACACAGCTGTAATACAAAATAAAAAATTATGCACATAGCAAAATATTAGTTTGCAATGGAAATATATAAATCAGTTACTTTTGTGGGAATATACATGAAAACGTGAAACGTAAGCTTTATGATACATATTAATGTCAGGATTTTTGTTGTGTGTGTGTATGCTTGTACATGTGTGAGTATGTATGCCTCTCTCATATATAAATGCATATATATATATATATACATAGATATACATAGGTATGGAAAAGGGATGATAGCATTTATTCAAGATGTTCAATCCTTTACTCCTGTATTGAAGGCAGTTTAAATAGATACTGTACTGGTGTAGGAGGTCCTTTTGTTTGTGTGTTATTATTTTCATTGGTTGAATAAAGAGACTGCCTTGGCCTTTTGATAGGGCAGCCCTTAGGTGGGCGGAGTAGACAGAACAGAATGCTGGGAAGAAGGGAAGTGTGACAGAATCAATGAATCTCTGGCCTGAGATGGACATAGGGTAGAATCTTCTCGGTAAGCCACGACCCCGTGGTGATACACAGATTACTAGATATGGGTTAAAGCAAGATGTGAGAGTTAGCCAAGAAGATACTAGATATAATGGATCAGGCAATGTTTTAAATAAATACAGTTTCTGTGTAATTATTTCGGGCATAAGCTAGCTGTGCGACCGGAAGCCAGGCAATGGGACACAGCCAAGGGTGGCTGGGACAAAAAACAGGCCCACTCCTCTTACGATACTGTACATATTCAAGCATTGATGTTTATTATAAAAATATACCTTCTATTTATATCTGAAGTATAACAAAAATTTTAAAAGGGGGAACATAGTCATTGTTAGAATTGTGAGCTAGAAGACATTCTGTTGAGCAAGCAGTTCTGGTCCTTCTGAGTCATCTTCTTTTCTCCTTCAGTCTCCAACTTATAAAAGGTGCTACTTGAAATTCTTTGAGAAAGGAACAACTTAGATTCTGTAATAAGGAACTAAGTCCTGAAGTGGCAGTCAGTTATTCACCTGTAAGACTGATTTAGCAATGGTTGGAACATAAAGTATGAAAATTCCAGCTCAAACATAAATAATTTCAATCAAATTCCATCTGATTTTCCCACCAACACAGGAAGCAGTTGCTTCATCCATGTTATCTACTTGATACACAGAGAAGAGAACATGAAAGCAGGAGTTTCAATCTAGAACTTAGTGTCTCTATTTTATTACCCATAAATTTCTGAGGGAGTAATAGCATCATTGGTTGATTAGTTAATTTTGAAGGTCTTTAAACTTCTATGTGAGTTATTAGAAATGGCTTTGGTCATTTAGTATGAGCGTCTTATTCACAGTTTTAATTATTATATGAACACATTTTGCATTGCTTCAGCAGAGAAGAAATGGTCTTCCATCCTCAGAGAATCAAAGCTGTAGATATGTGATGTTTTATCACTGTCAACGAATCACAATACAAAGGTGAATTGTGTCCAAGAGGAGAACCATTTGGGTTATTTCCAATCATGAGGCTGTTGAGGAAATGGTAAAATCACCTTAATTCCTTTAATTCAGATTTTCTGCAGTTTGATAGTGAAGTAGCACCTCAAAGCATACACTCTGAAGCACGAAAGTTGCTGTTATGAGCTATAATAACTTTTTCAACCAAATAACAACTATAATTAAAAGATTACTTTGTAGGCTGTGGTCCTTATTCCGAAATAGCCATGTAAATCTATCTTTTAAATATAGTGCACGGCTCCATGATGCCAAATACTAACACAAACTTCACTTGTATTTATCATGTGTCCGATTTAAACTTCAAGGCTGAGTCAACATTGGGATGTTTGTGGAAGGTACAGAATGAGGTAATAACCAAGAGCTTCAGAAAAGAGGGAGAGAGATTGAGAGAGACAAAGAAGGAGAGTCATTGAAAATCTCATAGAGAGAAGTATTAAAAAAATAAAAAAATAAATTGGAAATTAGCCAAGACTCCTAAAGCGGGAGCTCATATGTAATACAGCTGTCCCTGTTCTTCTCAGTGCAGCTGCTGGGGAATTTTACACATCTAAATTGACCAGTAATTCGACACAGATGAATTTTGTGGGTTATATAATTATTTGTGTAAGTAAAATTGTTTAAGGTACAGCATACAAAAATAGAAATTCTTAAACATTCCCTTCCCTGCACTGAGATGAATGAGGGGTTACAGAAAGCTAGGGGAGTAGCTAAAAGTAGGACCGGGAGCTAGAGGGCACAACAAATCAGCAACAAGGTGACTTCTGCGTAGGCTACTTGTTTAAAGTGTCATAGAACTTGTCCAGTTCTACAGAGGTAGTAAAACACAGCGGGATTTTAACCTGAGCAGTAGATTCCAGAATGTGTGTTCACACTGCATAAATTACAATAGTGGTTCAAGAACTTTTAGGACCACATATTAGTAGTTAAACTAAATACTTTAAATGATAATGTGGGTATTGAATAAATATTACTACTTAGTTTTCAAAATATGTACAGTGTGCCTTTCTATTCCAGTGTCACATCCAGAAGCAACATGGATGATCAAAGAGTACGTGTTTTCTCATTAATTACTCTGACTTAGCATTCATGCATGTATTCAAATATCACATTGTACCAAATGAAAGAGCAATTATTATGTTGATCATGTGCTTTTTTCAATGTTCACAGAGACACAAATGTCTGTGAATTGATTGTTTCACTTTATATACAAGTATCAAATATTTCTAGAAAATTATGGTTAATCTTGATTATCAACATAATTGGGTGTAGAGATGCCTAGGAGATTGATGAAATACATTTCTGTTTTTACAAACAGGATTAACTGAGGGGAGCTGACTCACTGAGTATAGCCTCAACTTTTACTTGTTGGGGGACTTGATTGAAATTCAGAGGGAAATCTGGTAGAATAGACATATTTTCTTTCTTCCTCCTGGATGCCATAATGTGAATTTTTCTGTTCTTCCTTGCCTTTCCATTGAGATTGATTGATTCCTTTAAAACTGGGAGCCAAAGTAAATCTTTCCTTCCCTGAGTTGCATCACTGCAGTGACAAATAACTAACACAGCATAGCATCTCATCAGTTTGTACAACTAAAATACATAAAGATAAATATACATTTAGTAAAAGAAAAAATGCAGTTTCTAACAAGCATATGGCACAGTTTTAGTAGTTTAATCCTTCATAACTTGGTCACGGTTTGCAACTAAACTCTTTATTTAAGCAATCCTGTATGGGCACATATAAAAGCATGCTCAAGAAAAGAAAAACAAATCACAGTTTCTTACATATATACAATTTTAAGCCAGTTTGTTTTCTTTTAGTGGCATGGCCAAAGCTCATAATTAAAATAATTTATTTCATTTCTTCTGTCTTGTGACTCCCCACACACATACACTTGTGTCTAAGTAATCAGCCTTACTATGGGTTCTTCATCTGTAAGCCAGTCCTCAATGAAAAATATATTTTAAAAATTTCATCTGTACTGATACTTTCACATTAGTTCTTTCCTGTATCTATTTCCTAAGCAATGTGGTGGAGAAATTATTTAATATCATCTTAATTACAAGTTAGGGGTGGTTTAAAGTATAGGAATATAGATACACAGCAACGTTTTTTTCTTAGTGACTTGAGAGTATATGAATTTTTATAGCTTGTTTTGGGTTTGAGCAGTAATGGCCCTGAAATAGAGAAGAATGACTGTATACTCTAAACTACATAGATATTTAAGTATATATGATATGTTCATTTAATTAAATCATAGGTCATATTGGTTACAGCTTTTGGAATATAGCTGAAGTGTTTTTCTTTCTACAATTATATATCAATATAAAACTGAATTTAAACATAGGAAAATCAAACCTGTCATGTTTCGTGAAAAATCTACTGCTGACTTGAGAGACAAAGCAACATAACTTTGATTTTGCCTTTACAAACGACAGTTGCTTGGTTTTAACTTTATTTTGCGTTTTCGCAAGAGATGTGATTGCTCTTGGAGCAGTGTCACCTGGCGTCAGGAGGCAATCAGTTCCTGTAGCATAAATCTTTTTCAGGGGTAGAGAACAAGTGATAATGGGATGTTATCTTTACAAATGCTGCAACATTAGCTGCAGATAAAAGAAATTTCCCAGTGCATTGGCAAAGATGTCCAGGTAGCCCCTGGCTGAGTCCCAGTGCTTCTGCCTATGACCTTTGCCAACAATTCTTGTATAATTTTTATTTCACATGGGAAATCATTACCCAAACAGGGGAGAAATAAATAGAATAATCAGCTGGAATTATGTGGCAATTAGATAGTTAATTAATGCCTTGTCCTAGCTCTTAATCATTCATCTGTTATTCAGTATAATCAAGGTTATTTGGTTTTGCTGATGCTTGTCTTCAATGTAATTAGTCAGAGACCAGGTCTTAGAAACGATAGAGAATTGGATGCTCTTATCAACATTCAATTCAGGGTTTATAAAAGGAAACTCTGAAAACAAAACAAATGCTCTTTGGTAGGTAGTAGAAGGGAAAATAAAATTCCTTTTTTGTTGTAAACTCATTAATCGCTAGTGAGATCCAAGTATTGATATAAGAATGCTTTATCATAAATGATAAGGTAAATGTGGACACAGGAAATGGTGCTAAACAGAACACTCAAGGGGAAAATATTTTGGAACTCAATTTTTTGTATGCTACTGAAATACAATTGTTTTATAAAAATCAACTAATAATTTTAGTTTATAATAAGTATAGCTTAACTGTGAATGAAGCCACTAAAATTACTTTGTTTTAATTGTATAGCTTTACATGTGTTGATAACTTTGTTTTACAGTAATATTTGTGCAAATAATTATTTCTCATTGATATCTATGTTCTCTTAGAAAGTAGAGAGACATTACTAAGGTTATAGGTGTTTATACTACTTCTGCCAATCCGAAAAGATAGAAATTGTTAAAAATTTTAAAAATACATTAAAGAATGACATGCAAAGTATATAGTGTGACCATCTATACACATAGACATTAAAGAAAGTATATTTTTAAATGATATATATGTATATATATACATTATGAAATAGAGGTATCTAAGGAACTCTTTGCAGTTAATGGCAACTAGGAGAGAAAGAGTCAATTTTCTTCTGAGGTGAGGTCCACATGCTGGTGCATAAACCCATACCAATGCCTTTATGGGCAACTATATTGGATTCAGGAGGTTACTGAAAATAAAGATATAAAAGTATAAATTTGGACACTGTGAAGTGTCCTAGAATGTCGGAGCCTAGCTTTGACAAGGCTACCACTTATCAGAGTGCGGGCATGGGGATTAGAAAAATAAATAAAAAGAGTGAAGATACAAGTGAAAATAATAAAACAGAAGCATAGGATACAACCGGGAAGGAGTTCCACTGAATACTGAAATTGCCCATGTTTAATTTTCCATATACTTTTATAACCCAATACAACGCAGAGAAGGGAAAAGACTGCTTTAGCATGATACAAAGGACTACTAGAACAGTTACTTGCTTGCATACTTTGAGACATCAAGCCATTAATTCATGAGAAAAATATTCTGTTGTTTGGGCAGTGAACACATCCTAGACCAAGTATCCTTCAGGCAGCCACTCCCTGGGTCAGACCTCCTAATTCAAAAGGAGCAGAAGCATGCTTGAATTCTCTGACCTTTGGTCAGGGTTGTAGGCGACCTACCTCTATGGGCCATCTTAATGTCCAAAACACCAAGTAACCACACCCCAGATCAGGGTGTAGCCACGCCTGTTGTCAACAACTTTGAACAAACTAAAACTCTCTGACCTTCAAACAAGGTGGAATACGCTCACATTTTTGGGTCTCCTCACTAAAGGAGTTGGACAAGATGGGTAGGGGTAGATATGATCAAAATAAATTGCATATATTTATGAAATTCTCAAAGAATAAATAAATAGCATATAGCAACTGTGTCGATAAAATTGATTCATGTTATGAAGTGCTGGAAAATATTCTCATAGAATCGAGGTTCTATTTTATCCTTTCTAGCAGTAAGATATATATTATAGTATTTATTTGTTACACAAATTTACCATCTTTAAAGGAAGTTCTATCAATTGATTTCAGTGCAGTAATGTGTGCCATGCATAAAATTATTGATTAGAAATCAAGTAACATGATTCTTGATTGTAATTCTGAACACACTATTGTCTTATGTCTCTGAAAAAAATAATTCAACAAAAACCAGAATATCAAACATTCTTGTAGAGTAATTCCAAAGAAAATTTTCTAAAATGGTATACCCTATTATTTTTGTATTATGTACAATAGCGGACCAAATATTTTTTCTATAAAATAATGATCAGTACCTTATGGAAGGAAATAAACTATTGAAATAAATGAACAAATGAGTAGTCCTATCTAAATATCATATTTTAGAATTTATATAGATTATACTAATCTGCTAGTTTTCAATGGCACAATATTACAACAAAATTTATTAGCTTCTGAAAATCAGGAGGCATAGAGGAAGGAATAAGGTGTGAATTTCATACACAGGCATTTCCCCATTGGTGTAAACTGAAGCAGGGCAAGGGTCATCAACACAGAGGCCCTGTAATGCCAGTGAGGAATAAAAGTATTTTGGATTGTAATTGAAACTACTCCTTGGGTCATCGTTCTTTCTCATTCAACACACAAATGTTGGTTATAGAGTTTATTTGTTTGATTTTATTCTAAACACTCACTTAAAGTTTATTCTTAAGTGGAAACATACCTATAGTTATGACAAAAATGACAGATTATATTCTATTAAGTTAGCAACTTTAATAATTCCTTGTAGCACTGCTGAGTTTCAAAGCTGTGAATTCTTGCCCCTCTCTACAATTCATTTACAAAACAATAGGTTTTCCCAGGAAAGAGCACACCAAATAGTCAGCACCCAAAATATTCAGACAGGTAACATTACATGGAGTGAGCATGCTATAATTAGGAATTTGTATGTATGCACCCATATCTACATACATGTAATAACTAATGATAAAAGAGGCCATGAATTTGAAAGAGATAAGAACTATGAGAAGGCTTGGATGAAGGAAAGGAATCAAAAATAAAAGGAAAAAGTGATTAAAACTTATCCCATAAATAAATAATTGCAAAGGCAAACCATAAATACATCCATTAAAATGGCTAAAGAAAATCACCAAGCATCACTTTAGAATCTTGGTTTGTATTTTACGGATCACAAAGCAGTTTTCTCTACTGAGAGAAAGTGAAAATGCATCATAAGCACATAGCTATCCTGAATTTGATCTGTAGATAAAAAAAATGTTCTGAAATTCATGGTGTTTTAGAACAATATAAAAAGGAAACATCATTGCAATTCAGTCTCAAAATATTTTTGGTGTTTCATATTAATGAGGTGCTTCATGTGAAATATTAAGCTCAGACAGCTGCTTTGCCAAAGCAAACCAGCCAGTTAAAATTAGTGTAATCATGTGCCTTTTTCAAGGAAAATAAGCAATTCCTAAGGTTACATATTTAGGGATGACAATATAAACTCAGTATTTCTTTGACTCAGAAGGCCTTTCAAAATTCATAAGATGAAGAAGTAAATCTCTGGGTAGGGTATATGGAGTTCCTTTTCTCTGTCCTTTGCAGCGTTATTGGTGTCTGGTCCATTTGCTCTTTCTTCCTCCTTCTTTTATCTTCCTCCCCATGCAGAACAGGAGACATAAGGATTCATCTTTCTTCTTGCTACATATTTCACTGTACTTTCTTATCATACCTCTGCCTGTGTAGCCCTACTCAAAGGTGCCTAGGATTTAAGTATAAACATACTCAAGGGAGTACTTTAAATGCAAATAATACCTTTAAATTTAATGTAAAAATCTTTCTGTGTTGGGAATTTGATTCAACAATCAACCCTTCCACTAAATTAATCCATTATGGAAGAAAATACTTGAACAAGGTAATGTATAATTATATGTTCAATTAATAATTGAGAAAGACATTCAATATATTCATAATTTTTGCTATGGAAGTTCTTAAAGATACAAAGGAAGATATAAATATGTAAAGAAAAATATTCATATATCACAAGAAAGGCATTCAGTGTGGAAAAAGGAGGAAGATTTCATTAGAAAATATTCCTGGGAATACTGATAGACCAAAGTAAACTTTAACCCATGCATCATACCAGGTTAAATTATTTAAGATATTTTCCCTAAGCATAGGCAGAAACAGAAGACAAAATTAAGTATTACCAAAATAGAAATTGAGTTTAGTAAAAACTTGAAGCTCCTTTACTTATCAAAAAAGTGACTAAAATTGAGACATTACTACAAAATGGAGGAGAACTTATATATATCACAAAGGATTTATACCCAGAATATGTATATTCTGTATATATGTATAAAAACTGAATTATGTTCACATGTATAGAAATAATACTATGTATAATATGTGTTAATAGATACTTTTCAGTTTAAACCACAATCTATACAAATAGGAAAAATATTGAAGTGATAACAATGAGAGACCATTTATACAGAATCCAAAATGTCCTAAAATTAAGATAACAAAACCAATGGGGATGTGGAGAATTGAACTCTCATGTAGTTTTGGTAAAAATGTAAATAGTATGAACAGTAAAAAGGATAACATAGGCAAAGTGTCATAGACTACTACTTCCTTGGGCTTTTCCATATAAAAATGTCAGAAAAGAATGAGATTGGGTTTGGGGGAGTTAATGTTGGTTCAAATAGGGAAATATATGAAATAGAAAAAAATGGCAAATATGTCACTTAGAAGTCTTTCCTAGATCAGACAGACTTGTGCAAGAGGCAACCATGTTCATCACCTTCTTCTGTATTAGACAGTTTGGTAAGTATTTTACATGACGGCGCTCATCTATGCCTCTCAACAGCGTTGTGTGGTGGATAGTATTACTCCCATCCCCACAAGGAAACTGATATTCAGAAAGTTAAAGGGCATGCTCACTTTTATAGATGCTCAGAGTTGAGTCAGGAGTTCAACTCATTTCTCTCTAGCCCCCGGCCATCATTACTCTTACTCTAAATTTTCCAGTTACAAAGCTAAATGTCTAACTTTCAGTTTAAAGTGGCTGATATGTGGTAAGGCAATATTACAGAGTTTTTACTAATTAAAATACTGTATAGTTGGAGGGTGTATTTGTTAGTGTTTTCTAGAGTAACAACTTAGAACAAATCTCTTTCTCTTTCTCTCCTTCTCTCTCCCTCTCTACTTCTCCCTCTCTCTTAAAATGATATAGGTTATAGTCTAGCTAACCCAAAAATGGCTGTCTGTGAATGGAAAGTCCAGGATCCAGTAGTTGCTCAGCTCAGTCCAGTATGTGGTTGAGGGTTGAGGGAGGAATTTTATAAGCTCAGGGATCTTTGTGAAAAAAAAAAAGAGGGAAAATTGGATGATGGGATAATAGATTGGTATTTGTGAGTTAGTGTTTATAGATAATTACATTGGCATAGATTCTTGTATATGGATACAAAGTTAAATTATATTGAATATTGTATGCATGCATGCTTCTACCTCTAAAACATTTTTTATGTATTGATATATATATATATATTGTATTGATATATATATTTACCATATTGCAGTGTACATTTCTACCTCTGATGAAGATACTTATATATTTTTTATGTATTGATATATATATATATATTTACCAAAGTTGGTTGCTTCAATGCTGCAAACGTGACTTTGGGTGATTGCCCAGGTAGCCAGTTGTCTCTGTGATTTGTTGCATATTTTGGAAGCTGTTTGATTGCACTTCCTAATTACTCAGGTAACATTGTTTCCCTTCTCAGATCTTCGATGGGGTTGAAGACTAGATAAATGTAGTTACTTTCCTCTCATGACTTGGCCAAGTTATTTTTTATACAAGACTTAAGCTTGTTAGAACAGGATATTTGATTTTATTGTATATAATTTTGTAGTAGGTTTTGAACTCTCTTACTTAAATAAAAGGGGGAGGTGCTGTGGGAGCTCCTTCTGCTCCTTCAGCCAATAGCCTTTAAGATACCAACCCACTAGGGCATGGTCTCTTTCATTTTAAAAAGTGGCAGTAGCCCTCCGCTTGCTCTTTTGCTTCCAGCTCCCATTCAGACTGCTAGACTCTCTGTTCCTGTTTGTGAAGAGAGGACTGTGGTTTGGGACATTGATCTGTAAGTTTTTCCCCCTCTAATAAATAACCCATTTTAATAATAAAATTGATTTTTGCAGCATTACATAAAACTGGATATCTCAGCTAGTCTTAAATTTATACTGTAATCTCAAAGAAGTAGGCTTCAATGACAGTGAAAGAAAGAAAGAATGTGCTAGCAAAGTAAGAGCAAGAAGGCAAAGAGCAAAAGCTTCTTTCTTACATGTGCTTATATAGGTTTCCAAGAGAAGGCATGGCTCAGATTTAAATTGTATCTTCCTGCCTCAAAGGTCCAGACTGGAAGTGGATTCACCCAAGCAAAAATCTCTCACAGAGCATTCCCTCTATTTCTCGATTGTAGTTCATTCCAGATGCAGTCAAGTTGGCAACCAAGGGTAGCCATCACAGAGGGGTACAAAACACACACACACACACACACACACACACACACACACACAGAATTCAAATACCATAGTCACCATTTATTTGTATTATAAAGCGTGATACAGTGAAATGAAAATTAAACTATAATTTGCCATTTTTATTAGGCCAATAGACAGTACTTAGCATGACTTGCCTTCTGATTCATGTAATTGGTATCTGTACCAGGCAGAAAACTGAACAAGAATCCTTTGCACATAACAGCTTACTTCTATATCTTTACTGATTCAAAATGTCACTTCCAGGGAAGCAGAAAAAATAAAGGAAAAGAAAATTATACAGAGATAAAAAAAAGAGACTAAAAGAGTGTTTTACACTGATAAGTGCATACCAAATTAAATGTCTTAGCTAGAAGTAGACACCAGAGTGTTGCTAGAATACATAATGGAGACTTGGTTTTTAAATCATTTTCAAATGAGACAGGAAATTTATGTGCATATAAAGAAGAATGTTTTTCATGCATTTCATGTGCTCTCAATATTAGAGAACCATGACAGTTGTGTTGCTGTCTTAGGCCAGCCTAGTGAGCTATGGAGAATCAAAAGAAGTTTCCAAATGTGAGGAAGAAGAAGAATTATTGCCTTTCCCAGATGTCATAGGCTATCAAATAAAAGTCCCATTGCCAGGTGTGGAGTTCCTTTTTTCAGTTGTTGGTCAGTGTGACCCCAAAGACACCCCAAACAATGCAGGTTATTGGTATTACTCTTGGCTACCCTTCAGAAATGAAAGGTAAGTCCTGATTGCTAAAGAGTCTACATAATTGGATCATAAAACAATAGAGAAATGGAACATAGAGAAATCAAGTTGGGAACAACCTGGAAGTTTCATTCTTACTTGGTAGCTTTTAGAGTAGAGGGAGGTGCTGGGCATACTACTAGAGAAGAAGAATAACCATCAATCTCTACTAGCTGTTCCTGTTTTGAGCTACCACAATGATCTGGCTGGCAAGATATTCCCATTGCTACAATACTTACATGAATGTTAAAGAAATAACTAACCACATTCTCACTGGAATTAAGGCCACTGCACATGATGGAACTCATGAGATCGTTGGCTGGTCTGAAAACTTGTAGCAGGTTAGTTTGTAGGCCCTAGAGAAGAATCTAATTCTATTCTTCTGCTGACTGTACATAGTTTTCAGCTGCATAGTAAGTTCTTATCTTTTTACCCAAAGATTTGTGTAGCTCTAAACCCTTATCAGAGATGCTTCTTCTTGTTCTTGTTTTTGTTCTTCTTGTTCTTCTTCTTATTCCTCCCCTCCTCCTTCTCCTCCCCTCTCCCTCCCCTCCTCCTCCCCTCTTCCTCCTTCTCCTCCCCTGCTCTCCTCCTCTCCTCCTCCTCCTCCCTTCCTCCTCCTCCTCCTCCTTCTTCTTCCACCTGACAGCACCATCCCGCTGCCCTCAGAGAAGTTTCATTGTGAAGGAGATGATGACTAATACAGAGACTCATGACCCATTCACATGCAGAGAAAAAGAAACTGTAGAACTCTTAGCCCTCAAACATCTCTCCCTACAAAGGCCCAGTAATCATTTCATGAGGGACAGGAGATCTGTAAAGCCAGAGGTAGTGAAAAACTGCAGTGAAACATCATTTTCCATACATGACAATGTAGAGACACACATGAACTCAGAGGCTGCAAAAACATTCATGAAAGCACCATAATATCAAGTCAGCTGAATTTCCTATATGGATAGTGGAGGGATTCATGATGTTCCTGTGACTAATAACTAAAGAGCTAGTGATGACTTATGGCTCCTGGAGGAGTTAGAATCAGTTTCCTTTGATATGGTCCCTAAAAAACTGCCCATGTTCCAGTGAGTGGCAGTACACCCATGTACTTACTTGCAGTAAGAAGTATAGTCAGACAGTTTAAAAAGAGTATGTGAGGTTGGGAGAGGAATGTAGCAAGAGGGATATAGTGCAAATGGAAGGAAAAGGAGTGGGGTGGATTTGATCAAAATCCACAATACATTTTAGAAAGTGCTCTGACTTTAATAATTTGACGAAGAACTGGAATCTCACAACAACAAGCTAGACCAAGAGGAAAAAGGGCAAAGATGAAAATAAAGACACCAGGAAGAATTTCTGGATATACAGAAAGCAAACTGTACATTTGAAGTTATGAAAACAACAAATCTGACATCGAGGAATTGAAGGGCTTGGTATCTGGCTCAGTGTTCATTATGTGCCCAGCATGACTGAGACCTGAGGCTGAGTAGAACCAAGCAGGGAAAATGTATGAAGTATATGAAATAACTTTACTAGAACACTGGAAACACAGAACTGATAACTTATGCCAGAATCACAGAAGTCCTGAAAATGAGAATAAAACAACTAGAATAGAAATAATATTACAATGCTTCATAAAAAATAAACACTCTGAGTGATAACTAGGTATGTGAATGTACAGGTGAAAATTACTCTTAAGACTTTAGGCACTGTCTTGGAGCAAAAAAATCATATATATATATATACATATATATATATATACTAACAATATTTGTCATTATGATGATAAAGACGTAGAACAGCTAACTTCCAATGAAATGTGTTAATCTTAGGTTTTTCAAAACTTGATATTGTATAGAAAATGGAGCAAGGTTTACAGAGATTTTAAAATAAAGTATGATCTTAGATTGTGTGGGTAAAAAGAGTCCAATGATTCCAGACATTTCTGTAAAATGGTATGAAATGTGTCTTCATAGTTATTCCACCAAAGAAGAAAAGCAACTGAGTGTGGTGATTTGAATGATAATGACCCCAATGGGCTCTTATATTTGAATGCTTGGACATCAGGAAATTGTATTATTTGACAGGATCAGAAGGTGTGGCCTTGTTGAAAGAAGTGTGATGGGCTTTGCAGTTTCAAAAACAAAAGCCAGGCTCCAAGGATCTCTCCCTTTTCCTGCTGCCTGTGGTAGCAGGAAAATCAGGTAGGTGTAGCATCTGTAGCTCCTTCTTTAGCACAATGTCTGCCTGCATGCCACCATGCTTCCTATCAACACTGATAATGGACTAAAATTTTAAACTCTAAGCAAGTCTCAAGTTAAATGCTTCCCTTTATAAGAGTTGGCATGGTCATGGAGTCTCTTTACAGCAATAGAACATTGACTAAAACAGTATTTCCTCAACAACGTCTAGCACTCATTGGTAGAATAATGACTCTGGTTAATATCCACTCAAAGCACTTTCCACATACTGTAAACCATAATGAACAGGGTACATCTGGGATCTAGAATCCTCAAGGTAGATGCCATAACTGGTACCTGAAACCATGATTGATGTGCCTGAATACAGGGTTTTTAAGTGCAACAATGTGAATTAAGACCATTACTGGGAAATCGCATTCCTTTCATATTTGCTGAAATTCTCTCTTATATATGAAGGCAAAATTGTATAATTAAAGATTGAAAAGTTTGAAATAGCCTGTGGGCTGAGGATGTAGCAGAATTAGTGTTATCTTAGTATGTATGAGGTTTAATCACTAGAGTGCGTGTGCATGCACACACACATTAATTAAATAATTACTGGGAGTAAGTATTACACTTGAGCAATCAGAATGCAGCATAAGATTCAATTATAATTCAGCAAAAAGGATGTTAGTACTGTCATATGAAATGTCCAACAGTTTTCATCTCTACTCATATTACTGAAGGTAAAATATTTGCAAATTATTCTCAATTTCTTAAGTAGACACTAATGTCTTTTCAATAAAATAAGAATGACCAGTCACTAAATTTTTGGAATATATTGGATGGTTCTAAGTATTTGATATATATTATTTCACTTCATTTTCCAGAAATTTATTTGAAGCAAATATTATTGTTATCCATACTTCATAAAGGAGGCAAATAAATTAACTGTAACAAGAAGGCAAACAACTGAGAAGTAAATCCTTTCTACCTTGACATGTGCTCTTTTCAGAGTAATGTATAGTTAATGCATAAGAAAAACAATAATTTGGATGCAAGTGTCATCAGAACCTTCTCCTTGCTTGCTGTGTTCATTCATCTCCTCACTGAAGAGTAGAAGGCTGCCTGTAAAATAGGAACTCAACATATATTTATCAAATGCTGGCTTCCACTATAAGTTGTTTCCTATCATTATAAAAAATACTGTTGAAAGAAATAAGTACTTCCAGAAAAATCAGTAACACAAACACTAACACTAGCATAAAAATATCAATTAATATTTCCTTGTGATGAAAGGATAAACAAATGAAAACTTGTAAAGAAAAAGTCTAGAAAAAACCAACAACCCAAGAACATTAATTTTGAAAGCAGGCAACCTCAAAATCTTCATTATATTTGGGCCTCCTAATAATAGGAGTGGGGCATCTCTGACTCTTTTGTCTGATCTTGGGACACTTTTCCTTCTACTGGGTTGCCTCACTCAGCCTTGAAATGGAGGTTTGTGTCTAGTCTTATTGTATCTTGCTATGCCATGTTTGGTGGAGATTCCTGGAAGGCCTACTCTTTTTTTGAAGGGAAATGGAGCACCAGTGGATCTGGGGGAGAGGGGAAGTTGGATGGAGAGGAATAGGAGGAGTGGAGGGAGGAAAAACTTTGGTCAGGATGTATTGAAAACAAAAAATAAAAAATAAATTTCTCAGTAGGTGTCACTCATAGAGAATTTTGTTCACTGCAGAAGAAGTAGCTCAATGGTTCTCTACAGACAAGTCAATGGCCCATCTGTCTTTGCCTTGGGCTTTATAAATGACAACTAAATTCATTTGTTATAGCTGAATAGAACTTCCGTAAAATTCTTTAGATACAACTTGGGGTAGCCAATAGTAAATTGTTGATTACTTTTAGGTCTCCTGAATAATTAAATAATATTATTTTGGATAAAATTATGGCTAATTCTTCCTAGAATTTGAAATGACATCACTGTCAAATATTTTTAAAATGATTTCCATGTTTCGAAAAAACTCTTCTTTGCCTACTGACTCCTAACCACCTTGGAAGCATCTGCTGTTTGTTTCATCTGGAATGACTGGTATTTGGCCTCCAGCTGGAAGGGTACCAGTCATGTAAATAGCTTTCAACATCCAGCAAAGCCAAAACCAATCTAACACCTTAGCCAAGAAAGAGACACATCAGTTTAGCATTAGATCATGACTTTCTCTATCTCTGCCATGAAAGAGATAGTTTTAGCCTAGCATATGATCAAACCAGACTCTCTGAATGTGGCGGCGAAAGTTGGCAGATGGAGAACCCACAAACAATGACACCAGGACCTATCTCTTCTGCATGTATTAACTTTTTGAGAACCGAGTCTTTTTGAATGCACTCCTTCCTAGGCCAGGAGGGATGGGGGTGGGCCTTGGACTTCCAACAGGGCAGGGCACCATGCCC